>JAJOZX010000079.1:1902500-2097500 GCA_023014485.1 Bathynomus jamesi | reverse complement strand
AAACCTTTTCAGTCAATATAATTAAGATTTATTATTATTAATACCAATAGAATAATAAAACACAACTATACCATTCTGCTTATTTAGTCGAATTATTGGAAATAAATTCATTTATTCGAAAATATATAGGAAATAAATCATGATGGCTTGAACCGAATTAAAACGACACACAAATTGGTTTATATATATATATATATATATACACACACCTTGTTAACCTTGTTTGGGTTCCGTGCGTCGGTCTTTCTTCATACGAAGGTCAAGCTGGTGGCCCCACCACTAGTCCTGACTTGGTGGAGGAGCGAGTTGCTCTCTTGCGCTCTCCATCGTACATAGCCAGGTATGCCCGGCTCATGTGGTACCGTCCTGAGCCAGGCATCTAGTCTTCTCTTGAAGACTTCAACTTTGACCCCTGTAATGTTTCTGAGCTCCTTTGGAAGCTGGTTGAAAATTCTTGGCCCCCTGACAACCAAGCTATTTTCCTTCAGAGTTGAGGAGGTCCTTTGTCGGGCCTTTAATTTTGGAACACTACATATTCTGCCTTTCCTATTTTCCAGTGTTGTCTGGATGGTAATTGGGTTTAGTTTGAGGTTTGGTACCAGTTTTTCGATAATTTTCCAGATGTAGATTATGGTATACGCTTCTCTTCTTCTTTCCAGGGAGTACAGGTTTAATTTACGTAGTTTTTCCCAGTAATTGAGTTCTTTGCAGACAACAATCTTGGCTGTGAAATGTCTCTGCGTTTCTTCTAGTTTATTAATTTCTTCCTTTTTATATGGGGACATCAAGACTGAGCAGTATTCAAGTTTTGGTATAATCAGTGTTCTCAACAGGGGAATCATTACTGTCTTGTTCCTTCTTTTAAAGATTCTTAGTACCTGTCCCGCTACTCTTTTTGCTTTGTTTATTGCTATCTGATTTTGTGTCTCGAATTTGGCATCATCGGTCATTACCCCCAAGTCGACCGCTTTCGTGCTTCTCTGAATTTCCTGTCTATCTGGAGCATAATATGCAGTCTTTTTAAGTTCCTCATTTCTACCATATCTCAAGAGCTGAAATTTCTCGATGTTAAATGTCATTGTGTTGTCTTCTGACCATTTGTATATTTTGTTTGTGTCTCTCTGCAAGGCCTCTATTTCGTTTGCATCGCTGATTTCTCTGCTGATCTTTGTATCGACCTCAAATGACGTTACTATACTGTTGCTGTTTACTCCACTGTCTATGTCTGTTAGCATGATAATGAACAGGAGTGGGGCCAGCACTGTACCTTGTGATACTGAGTTGCGTACTTCTGATTCTGATGATGATACACCTTGAATTTTTACCACCTTTAGTCGATTGCTGAGGAAGTTGTAGATCCATTTTCCCACTTTGCCTGTTATTCCCATCTGTTTCATTTTATGTGTTATTATACTATAATCGCATTTGTCGAAAGCTTTAGTAAAATTCGTGTATATGACATCATAGTTTTTATTGCCTTCAAGTGCATCTAGGATATTGTTATAATGCTCTATAAGCTGTGATAGACATGATCTTCCTGATCGGAATCCGTGTTGATTTTCGTTGAATCTTTCCAATGTCTCCTAGAAGTAAGATTTTCTCTCTGACTATTCTTTCAAAAATTTTGGTGAGGTGAAACGTCAATAACACTGGTCTATAGTTCTTTTCTTGAGATCTATCCCCTCCTTTATATATAGGGACGATGTTTGCTGTTTTCAAGATGCTATGTATTTCCCCAGTGTCTAGGGATCTTCTTCATATCCAGTATAAGGGTGTAGCTATTTCATTTTTACAGTTTTTAATTAATAGTGCGTTCCATTTGTCCGGACCAGCAGCTGAATGTGATTTCATTTGTCCTATAGCTGTCGCTACATCTGGGGTAAAATCAAAGTCTGTTATACATTCTCCTTGCAATTTCTCTTTGAAAAATGCATCTATGTCAGGTATCGCTTTGTCACTTTTTGGGGTACTGAATACCGATTCATACTGGACTCTCAATGTTTCAGATATTTCTTTTAAATCGTCTGTTAGTTCATTTTTTCCTTTCCTTAAGGGCCCGATAGTAGGGCGGGTCGTACTCAGGTGACAACATGAATCTGAAGGAAATCCTACCATCAGGGGTGTCTAAATTATGTGTTTTTACATGGGGAATTCAAATATGAGCTTCTTTTTTGGATAGGATAACTCTAACCTACATCATTTTGTATTTCTAAATTGACAATTTTACCCTTTTGAACCCCTTTATAATATATTAAAAGATATAAGGTAAATCATTTATATTGACAAGGCCAAATCAACTTTACATATATTTATTAATAGGTGAACTGCATGTATATCACTGGATATAATTACAAAGATCATTCTCCTGACATCTTGAACTTTGCCAGGTTGCACAAATCCTGCTTTGACTCAGATTTGGACATCAGCTTCCTGCTGGTCTCCTGAGCCCTGATCCCTCCATCCCTCTTTTCCTGTGAGAAGTACTTAGCAGAAGCCTCAGTCACCATTTTAACAACCCTCTCAATGCTTTGTGTGTGGCAAGGCCAGTTGCGCACCTCCATGGGGGTGTTTATGAAGTTTTTCACCTCTGAGGTGCTTAGAGAGCAGGTGAGAGGTGGCTCTGACACACCTTCTGACCAGCTGATCAAGTCACCGATGCTGGAAGCATCACAATTGATGTCAGGTGTCCTTCTGCTCCTAACAGAGGAGTCCCCCAGCTGAGTGTCCGGGTCCCCCTCTCCCCTGATGGCCAGGATTCTCTCCACCCCTTCAATCCTCTCCTTCTGATTCTCAGAGCAGAGTAGTGTTTGGAGGATGACTTCACTGTGGGCATACCAAGCAGAGCTTCTCACAGTTGGCATCACAATATCCAGCACCTCCTTTCTCTGGGACTTGAGGCAGTCCAGCTGAAAGAGGATGTGCCTAGGCCCTTCGATCCAGGAGTGCTTGACCTTCACGTTGAACCAACATGGGTAATACACTCCAATGATGAATTCCACAATGAATTGCAGAATCTTCAGGTTCTTTCCTTTAAGTCCGTGCTTTGACACCCAGAGCCTGAGAAGTCTGTTCGCTGTGGTGAGCCAGCGGCTGTGGTTTACTGGTCCTATCTCTAACAGAGCCAGCCCTGCAGGAAGTACTCCATCCCTGACTGCACAGACAATTTTATAGCCATAGTATTGATCAGTTGAGAGATCTTGAATGACCTTGTCAGGAAGCTTGATCAGTGGAGGGCCAACAGAGATTCGGGTGAAGTTTGGATTGATATCAAAGTGTGTAGCAGAATCAAAGAGCTTTCCTATTGGCCCGGATAATTTTTTGTCTGACAGAGTAGGGCCATCAAGGTCAACAATGAGATGGCGCAGGGGAAGTTCAACAGTTTGCAGGTTGCACACCAACCAGACCAGCTTTTTCCCCAGGTGCAGCTCCAGCTTCCGCATTACTCCAGCTTTCACACCAGTGTTGACATTTGTTGAGTCTCCTCCAATGGCCAACAAGGTCTTATCATAACCCCTCTCTTTCAGCCAGGCAAACAGGACCTTAGCAATCTTCTCCGCATGGGACTCCTCTTTAGTTGCTTTCTCTGGGGTAAAGTAGAACAGATAGTAGCTGCCAGGCTCACTAACAACACTATAGTGTTCTTCCTTGATCTTTGCGGGAAAAGATTGGTCACTGCCCTCAGCTTCCATCATCACATTGGTCAGGTCAATCCGCCCATCAAAGAGGATGCAAGAGATCCCCCCCTCCTCCCTGCACTTCTTCTCGAACTGTTCCCCCAGCTCTCTCATCAACTTCTCCTGTGCTCTCTTGACCTTGCTCTTATTAATTACTTTACTTGTATTGTCTTGTGTGATGATTCCTGCGTCAATCAGAGCTGCTGTTGCTATCGCTGCAGTTGGCCTCAGCCCTATGCCATACCTTACACTAGCAAGGGCAATGTTTTGAATCTCATCATAGTTTTTCTGTACCTTTGCCGAAGCTGCTGGCTCAGGGTCAGTTTGAGGGAAGAGCTCAACTTCAGGAACAAACTCATCTTCATCACCACTTCTCTCCAATTCCAGATCCTCATCACCATCTGCCAAAAATCTCTTAACATCCTTCCTGGCTGCCTTCTCTGCTACTGCAGCACTTTCCTCCTTGCTCCTTCTCCTTTTCTCTGCCTTCCTTTCCATCCACTGTCTTTTCAATGTCCTCACCTGTCTCTTGTGCTCTGGTAGATCAGGACCCCCTATTTGGTGGGGTCCCTTACTTCCAACCTTCTCTTTCTCTTTCTCTTTCAGAAAATGGCCTTATGCGCGCCAGAAAACCGTCAAAATATTTCATATACCAAACTGTATGATAATTACAATTAAGTGGAATGGCACACCTTTTTATTTGAGTATTTAAATATTATTATTATTATATGAATTACATTATATGTTTTTATATGAATTAGTTAGAACAATGCTCTATGAGAGATAACGTGAGCAGCCATGATAGAAAACGTGAGAAGACATATTCTGGGGTAATTACAATAGTAAAATAATCAACAATTTAATAATAATCAACTGCAAAATGATGTAGGTTAGGGTTATCAGAATTAAATATTTTCTTCAGAATTGTGTTCTATACACCAAAATATGTCATTTGAACACCCCTCTCCATTGGTTTAAAAAAAATGCATAGTATGACCCGCCCTAGCCCGATAGTAGCGCGCGTTTTTGGTTTCCTTTTCGCATAGCTGTAGAAGTATTTTGGATTTTCCTTTATTGCTTCTACCGCCTTTTCTTCTTCCCTCTCTGTATGGGCCTTAATCTCTCCAGTTTTTCTCGTATTTTTTTCCTGGCATTATTGTCTCCGCAATTAGCTAACTTCGTAGCTACTCTCTTTCTTTTGCAGAATATTCTTCTCTTTTGTCTCTCTAGCCAGTTCCTCTTTCCATTTGACTGTGCTTTCGGAGCATATTTTTCAAAAATTCTCAGCGTCTTTTCTTCGAAGGTTGTTAACATTTCCTCAGTTGTTTTATTCTCGAAAACTGTTCTCCACTCTATTTGGGCCATGTGTGATCTGATTTCTTCCCAATTTATGGTCTTGGAGTTTAAGTTAAAAGCCCCAAATTTGCTTCTTCCTTCCGTATGTGAATTGTCTTTTAAAGTTGTTATCGCCATATTTGTTGATAACTCGATTATACTGTGGTCTGAGATAATAGTTAGAGTTATTTTTTATATCCGCAATCAAGTTCGTGTTATTTGAGCCAGATCTAGGCAATTATTTTTCCTGGTATTTTCTGTTATCTCCTATGTCAGCATAAACTCGTTTGTGAGAGCCATCAGCATTTTTGCTTGCTCCTGGTCCTCTCTTGTGACCCCCTTATCTTGCTGTATAAATATATTTCTACCCACCTTTTTGTATTTTATAAATGGGAAATTAAAATCGCCACAGCGTATTATATTAGGGGATGGGGAGTTTACGGTCTTTATTAAGGTTCTGATATCCTCAATGACATCCGAAAATTTTTCATTTGGAGAATTTGGAGGTCCATAGATGATTATCAGTACCACGTTTAGTTTCCCTATTTTCACTGCAAGGGTTTCCACGAAACTGTTGGATTTACTTATTACCGTCTCTGTCATATGCTTTTCATGTACATAAATAGCACAGCCACCTTTACGTCTCGCTGTTCTATCCGCTCTTAGTAAGTTGAATCCATCGATATGCAATTCTTTCTTATCGATATAGTGTTCGCAGTTATCGAAGTTTCCTTGGCAGTCTTTAAGATGTGTTTCTGTGAGGCATGCGATGTACGCCCTTGTTTCGTCCATAACACCTTTCAGGTACGAATCTTTGTTTAGTGAATTGTTCGGTTTTATTCCTTGAATATTTGCCAGGACAATGTTTGTGTTCTTTGTTTTGCATTGCCCCTTGTCTTGTGCATTATATATATATATATATATATATATATATATATATATATATATATATATATATATATATATATATATATTAGGGTGCGTCACTGCATAAGGGAAAAAACCTGAAGGTGGTCCATTTCTTTCGCTCGCTTTCTCAATTAAGCCACTGAAGGAGAAAACACCACAGACAAATTTTCATTTGAGTAGCCGTTTATTTAGGGGTCGCGCATCCACTACAAAGTTTGTACACTACATACTACATATATTCTGGGATTGGTTTCCCCGTACTACGTGAACACCAACAAAACGAAAGAAATTGACAAACAATACTCGGAAATGTCATGAAAAGAACTAAAAGCCTTCAGAAAGAAAGTATTTTTCAGCGAAGAAGGTCCTTCTTGTTTGCTGTCTTCGGGTACGCTCGCCGATGATCCTCTGCCACCTGGATTGGAGCTGATCCTCGTGCTTGGTACGCCCCTTTGCCATGAACTCGTGGATGAGGGCCACTCCTCTTTCAGCAGTGTCGTTAGTCACGAGGAGCTTCCCGACCCGTTCCTTCCCCAGATTGTACCCGTCTGATGTTATCCAGGCCGCAGGGGGCATTGACAAAAACGCAGTATCGATTTCAAGATGGTGGAAGATCCTCTTAGTTGTGGAGGTGAAGAAGTCCGGAAGATCTTTTGCAACGACGTCTCTTGCGACGGCCAACACACGAGGGCTGGGCTCGAGGGATCCTTCCACAGAGTTCATGTTAGAGACCATCTTGAGTTTGTCAGCATCTGCAACATCGTCGTCGAAGAGAGCGAGACCGACTATAACTTCAGACAAGTAGCATAGATACTGACTCATCGCCTTCGTGCCGGCTTCCTTGATGATGGGATCCTCATGTTCCGCGAGTTCCTTGAGCAGCGTGAGGTCCATTCGTGCTGCTGCGGAAGCTGTCTTGGCTGTGAACCAGACGCGTAGGTAATGTTTTACGACGAAAATACAGAAATCTCCGAGCTTTTCCCAGAGAAGTCCCATGCGGTTCGGGCCATGAGAGGAAGAAGGACGTTGCGGCCGCAAGAGTCTAGCAAACTCCTCCTTGAACATCCAAATCTTCAGGGTTTCCCCAACAACCAGATTTCATCAGCTAGCTTCTTCACTTCCTTAGCACCTTTCGTCGCCATTTTCATTAAGCAAACCACCTGTGGAAGGAAAAAACCAACAATTAATAGAGAGCCTCATATAGAAAATCTTAACCCCATGTATTCCAGGGTATTTTAACGAAAAGAACAGCCGAGGTGGGGCCATATCAGTGTTGGGCACTAAAGCGTTAATCCGATAACAGTTAATTAACGAAGTTAACTTTTTTTAACGGACTATTAACGGAAGTTAATTTCCATTTATCGTTATCGGACCAGTTAACTTCCGATAACTCGATATTTAGTCTGTTAAAGTCAGTTAACACGTTAACTGCGAGGAGTCATTCACGGAAGATCACCGCTCCGCGAATGAATTCAAACCGCCATAACTTCAGTCTGCTTCCAGATCTCGCAAGGGGAGGTTGGGGAGGCCCAAGAGGTCAAGACTGGCAGTTGGGCCTAGCTTTGAGAAGTTGGTCTTTCTGAAGGGCAACCAGCACATTGTGTCATAGTCTTTAATAAATGTGCCTAAAATTTAATTTTACCTTTCAGTTCCCGCCATAATAATTCTCTGGTAAATTAAAATTTAGTTAATGGTTAGTGGTTACAAGGGTTTCAAAACATGTAATCAGTACATTTTTTATTAAAAATAAAAAAAAAAGTTATTAAGCAAAAAAGTTGCAAAACTTGATAAAAATAGTTAAATACCTATTTATTGTTGGATTTTGCATAAATAAACATTTTCTATGGGTTTTAAAGCTTTTTTCCTTGATTTTTTTAAATGTTAGTAAAGAAATAGTTATCGTTAACGGATTATCGTTAACTTCCGTTAACTTCGTAGTAAAATTATCGGAATATCGTTATCGGAGTTAAAAATTGGGGTTAACGGATTATCGTTATCGAAGTTAACTTTTTGGTTAACGGTGCCCACCACTGGGCCATATGACATATATACTGATAAACCAGATCATATGGCCCCACCCCGGTATAAATAGGGTTATTAATTCACTGTGCGCGACCCCTAAACATTGATATATTGAACTGATTTTTATACTGCCAGGTTTTCTCATTAAGTGGATCAAAATTGCAAGCGAGCGAACGCGTGTGACAACGTCATGTTTTTTGACGCACCCTAATATATATATATATATATATATATATATATATATATACAGCGTGTCCCAAAGAAATGTATACCCACTTTGTTCGATAATACCAGCTATGAGGATAATAAATATATTACTGTTTATATGTTTTTAATAAAGAATTTTCTCCTGAATCTAAATATGTAATTATTTTTATTAAAAATTGAAGAACAAAAAAGTTACAGATGTTTAAATTAGAATTATTATTTTCGACACTTCATGTGCGATATTTTCTAATATTTTTTTTTATGGCCTGGCCTGCCTTTTAACCGACTGTTTTGAGATACTTATGTTTAGTGCCTAGCTTAGCCTAGCCATTTCGTTGAGTTCTAATTAGGCAAGACTACAGTTTTGCTCTAACCTTATCTAACATCTTATAACTCTGCGACGTTTGTTCTTTTCTAACGACAATTTGAACATCTTAGATAAAGTGTCATTTAACCATGGAATTTGTAAATTTTTTGAATTAACTAATAATTACAACATTTATGCTTCAATATCAACACTAAACATAAGTATCTCAAAACAGTCGGTTAAAATATTAGAAAATATCGCACATGAAGTCTCGAAAATAATAATTATAATTTAAACATCTGTAACTTTTTTGTTTTTCAATTTTTAATAAAAATAATCACATATTTAGATTCAGGAGAAAATTCTTTATTAAAAAACATATAAAAAGTAATATATTTATTATCCTCATAGCTGGTATTATCGAACAAAGTGGGTATACATTTCTTTGGGACACGCTGTATATATATATATATGTATAGAAATGACGTAAGTATAGAGGAGCGTTCTGCACACGAGGAAGAGAAATAACGAACAAATGAAAAATGAGGTAACCGCCCGGGAATCGAACCCAGGATTTTCCCGGGCGGTTACCTCATTTTTCATCTGTTCGTTTTCTCTTCCTCGTGTGCAGAACGCTCCTCTATACTTACGTCGTTTCTATACATTAATATACTGCGTGGTCATTGCAGTTAAATGTATATATATAATATATATATATATATATATATGTGTGGTGTGTGTGTGTGTGTGTGTGTGTGTGTGTATATATCACCACACATATCGTATTCGCTACATTCTCTAATATAACGATGTTATTTACAATTAGGATGGGTTATTATTAACATGCAAACGGGTGATGTCAGTTGCGATCGGGTGATGCAATCCATAAGATTAGTTGTCAGTTTGCACTATTTATCTAATTTGTATATATTTCTATATTTTACTATTTTATTATATGTACAAGAGTTTGTTATTTATTAAAGGAAAAAAAATGTGTATATATATATATATATATATATATATATATATATATATATATATATATATATATTCGAAACTGATTTATTAATGAGAATGTTTGTGCAGTTTCAAATGGGAATTTCAATTGAGATCTGTAAATTCCTATTAAATTTCATGTTTTTTAAACTTTTCTTAATAGCATCACATCATTATATCATCAATTCAATGTTCCCTCTAAGGTGTGCGCGTGTGCGCGCGCACACGCGTTGTGAAACCCGCGCACACAGCAAAATAAAATGCGCACAGGCTCAGGCGTATCATGAGTCACGACAGTAAATGAAGTAATTTAAAAAATTTCAGTTTAATGAATTCTATAATGAACAAATTAAGAAACCGCTTGAAAGAAAATCATTTGGACATGCTCATGCGAATTAAAAGTTACCTGAATGATGACGGATGTATTAATCTTCATAGAGTTTATTTGGAATGGGCAAATGCTAAAGATCGTAGGGAGAAATCATAATCATACTTAAATGAAAGGCACTTTCATTTAATGTTATTTAATGTTATTTAATGTTTTGATTATATTTTATTTTATTGAATTTTATTATTTTTTATTTTATTCCTATTTTGTGAATGGATAAAATCGTGTATTAATCTTGATAGTCTATTTTAAATTGCTAAATGCTAAAAATTGTTTTGAGAAATGATAACTAAAATAGTAATTTTCAATTAATGTTATTTTTATTTTATTTCTTTATTTTGTTGAATTTTATTTTACTATTTTTTATTTTATTCATATTTTTAGAATGGATAAAATGTTTTCTTTTTTAAGAATATATAATATTGTAAACAGTTTTTTAATATCCATTTAATAGTACCGTAATGATGAAGCTATCACCTTATGGAAATAATATTTATTAAGTATTTAATGTTTATATATATTTAATTTTGAAGCTAATAGCGCTCAGAAAAGTTTGCACAATTTTTCACCATGAATCTAAATGTATCCACAACGAAAATTTCTTGCGCACACCGACTAAAAAAAATTAGAGGGAACATTGAATTCATCATCATCACTCCCTTATTATATTATTCACCACTACGACGGAAAGTAGTCTTAAAGTGTAATACGGTTTTGAGTTTTTTGTAAATTTTTTAATTATACATCTACACATTATATTTATATTACTCGATGAAGTAAATCGAGGTTAAAATGGAAACATTTCCCTCCGTTATCAAGACACTCTCTGCCAGAGACGGGTACGGATAAAGGTTTAAATGGGCCTGAAGAAAAAAAGAAAAAAAGGATTAATTTGAGAATTTCATCCTTGGTAATTAGAAGGAGTGTATATATACATTAATTGAAGAGATGTCAGCCCCACAAAGGAAAAAAGAATAATTTTTTTCCCTCCTTGGGGTCCTGTATATTTAGTTTTATTTCCATTTAAACCATATAAATTCAAATATTCGCTTGAAACCCACTCAACGATTTCCTTTTTTGCTGGATTAGTGCGAGTCAGGGGGACTTTCCAATTGGGAAATTTCCTCTGAACTACGAGGAAAATGAAAGATAAATTTCGAAATATGTTACCACTAATCAAATATTTTCCTTTAAAGGATCTAAAATTTAAAAAAATATAAAATTTTAAACATGAGTAATTGGACAAATCCACCGTTCCAGGAATCGAGACCCGGTGACGGCAGGCAGCGCGCAGCAAAACCCAGTTGCTCATTCTTCCACACAATAAAGAAATTGATTGGTAGATAAATGGGTGACCTGGGCGGCCTAGCGGTTAAGACGTTGTGCTGCTGGTTGGAGGGGGTTCGGATTCCACGTTAAACTGTAGGCCTAAGGTGGAGTGAAAAGCTTCACCTTCATCAGAATGAACAATTCGATCGGAAGCTAACCAAAGGTGTTTTATATATATATGAAAATGAAAATGAAAAGGTTTATTGGCAGAATATAGTCCATATGAAAAATATTAATACAATGACAGTTCACATACTAAGGATAGAAATATATACAGTTGATTAGATATAATACAGTAATGTCGAGGTTAAGTGGAGCTACAGACAGACGTTTTCGTACCAAGAATTCCACAGCTTGGAGGATAAACGGGACTCATGGATAGCTTGGATAATAGGGTTAGTTGATTTTTTAATTCTTTGCATTAGACTGTATTGAGCATGTCTTGTTACCTCCTGGAAGCTCGGGACATTGCGGGTAGAAAACATTTGCGAAGCTGAACATCTCGGGGGTAATTTATGTAAGTCTAAAAGACCTGTAGTTGTACAGCAAATTTAGGGTTCTGCCAGAACCCTTCTTATAATTCACCCAGAATTGCTGTCCGTATATATTACTGCAGAATGTACGAGTGTCTTTAACTTCACTTGTACAGAACCGAAAGTTCCTTATAGTCATATTCGCTTTAGCACAAAGGCTTCAAGATTGTTTTCTTATATTCGAGTCATCACTCAATGAGCTGGTAATAGTTTGACCCAAATACTTAAACTCTTGTACTTCCTCAATTACTTCACCTTTCATTTTAAACCTAATATCAGTTGGCTGATTACAGCTTTTAGGATGAAATTGCATAACCTTAGTTTTTGTAACATTAAAAAGAATATCATGTTTCTGCGAATACACTTCGCAGACTTTTAGTAGCCGATCCAAACCTTTAACAGAGGGACTTATTAACACCATATCATCGGCATAAACTAAGTTATTTATCCTTGTGTTATCTATACATCCACTGTTGCCTCATTAAGTGAAGCAATTAATCCGTCAATATACACATTAAACAGCATAGGGAGAGCAAGGAGCCTTGTCTCACCCCGCAAGAGGAGCCAAAACATTCGGATAGTACATTGCCCACCTAACGGAAAGATTGGTGGGAATACCAAAATTTCAATAAATTTAATATGTACATGGGAACCTTCCTGTCTTCTAGTTTTTTAAATAAAATATTGTGGTTCACTCTATCATATGCCTTACTTATATCTAGGAAACAGCTATAAATAGTTGAATTACTGTCAATGTATTTAGATATTTTTCTTTAAGTACATAGATACACAGGTCAGTTGAGTGGGACCTTTTAAAACCAAACTGATTAGGGGATGTCCATAGATAATCATTTTATCAGAATAACAAGAGTTTTTCTAGTAGTTTCGAGAAGCAGGAAGCGAAAGCAATAGGCCCATAATTATTGCTGGAGAGAATCTCTCCATACTTATTTTTGACCAGGGGCAAGATATGTACCCTCATGAACTCTGCAGGGATATGGCTATGAGCAAGCATGACTGATAAGAGCAATGATATATGACATACTAAGTCATTGGCATATTTTAGGTGCTCAGTCGATAGGTCATCTACCCCTGACGCAGAACCAGTTTTTAACTCTTTAATTAACCTCTTCACTTCAGGAACTGATATCAAAGTATTTTCCCTTGTCCCTACCACAGGCGTTTCGCTGCAATCTATCATAAGATTATCCCTACTCACACTGTTAAGAATGTTAGAGTAGTGGTTTTTCTACAGCTTTGCAATTTCATCCTCCCCCGACACCTCATCGATTGTCGGAGGGAAGACACTTTTGACACCCGTTTGATTCTTAATCTTAACAAATTTCCAAAAATTTATATTATCGTTATTTATGCGAGCTTCACAGGCTTTTGATGCTCGAATAGACTCTTCTTCCTGTTTACATCGCCTTATGGCCACCTTATACTGACCCCTACTTCTACACATATTCATGTATACTGGTCCTAATCTGGGTCTACCATGAAAGCACCAAAAATTGTAGGCATCTTTCGATTCCGTCTTCAGAGGGGCAATAAAATCATGCCATCCAGGAATAATCTTAGTATGATAGTTGTAAGATTTAATCAAGGGGCTTCCTGCTTCTCTTAACAAGGATACTATCTTACTGTAATACCTATCTATGTGTTTACAGTGAGAATCATTTGAGCAAGGATTATTACAGGCAATATAAATTATTAAAGAGGTGACCTGTTCTATTTTTGGATTCTATTCTCTGTTGCGTATTAACATTAGACCAATCGACGTGATTATTCTTACCTATTGAGTTCTTGTTATATCGTGTTGCGCATAAATTGGTAAAATTAATTAATACTTCTAATGATCTATGATCAGAAAGAAGGAAATCATGCAGAATATGAACTCTAACAATTTTCGATCCTTTAGATTATTACTAGTGAGACAATGATCAATCCACCTGGTGATACCACTTATATCACTAACGTATGTAAAATTACCACTGGTTACCCCTAATACAGCTACATCACCTATACTTAATTTGCCCGACTCGCACATGTTACCCAATTCTACAAAGAATTCTGAGTTCACATGTGCGTTAAAGTCCCCCATTATTATACAGTGAGAATATTTGGGGTTATCTGATAATGACTTAATTTTATACAGCAAATCAATGTATTCATCTGTATTACTGCCGTTGTTGTATGGTAAATAGCAGTTTACAATTAATATGCAATCATTGTTCAATGCCTAACAACATTACATTATCGCTTGTTAAAAATTTTATGTTTTGACAAATTTTTCCTCATTAAGAAAGCAACACCACCAAAAGGCCTACCGTACATTAATTCATCTGACAAGTCTACTGCTGATGACGCATGATACATAAATTCATCATGGATGGTAGAGAGGAATTTTAGCTCTTGCTTAGGTAGCCAGTGCTCTTGCAGGAGTATCAAATCTGCACTGTCACAGATTTTATGAACATCTACTATTGAATTCCTTACTGACCTTACGTTATATGAGGCTATTTTCAACAAATTATCCGCCATGACTGATAGAAAATTTATTATTATGATTATTATTATACACAGTACAAATTTCAGGCGTTACCATTAGGGCGCCTATTATTATTATTATTAGTAGTAGTAGTAGTAGCAATATTTTGCCTGTTATCAAATCTCCTCAAAAAGTGAATAAATTCCTTAACAATAATACCGTCTGGCCACTGATTTATATTGTACGGATTGAAATGCGAATTTACACTTTTAATTATTACTTTAAATGAGTTATAATATGGCGATTTTGTGTTTAGTTTATTAACTAACAATATACTGTGTTCACCACAGACCTCTTCCATCATGTGTTGAATATCGCTTCCCTCGTTCGAGAGCTGAATTCGCGACACAAAGAGGGTGAGATTCCTCACCGGTGACCTTCCTGCGCAGAGAGGTTGAGGAACCCTCCGTGAAAAGCGCTTGTTAACTGTGACCTACCCGTCCTCTTCCCTCAATCTCCCTGAGGCAGGGTTCGCTTGCCTGGGGGATGGGTGGCACGACCTTGGGGGGATAAGAGACCCCTCCTCTACTCTGTGGCTTGGTGAGGGTCTGTTAGCGATGTTTATATCCTGACGGACGCGCGTGCCCCTCCTTCTTCGGTGGAAAGGGGATAACTGCACGCCGAGCGAGGCGTTTGAGTAATTGAACGCCTCTCCCCTGCAGTCCAAGGTAAGGAAGAGGGCAGTGATGCCTCGTCTCTTGGCATCGGACAGTCCCTATTCCTCATTGTGAAATCGGGAGCAGGAGTCCTTTCCTGAACGGGAGGGAGGTTGATCCCTGCAAGCTGCGTTACTACCCCATCATTCATGGGGGAGTTGGGGGAGGGGATTTCGTTTTCCTCGCTGCTCGACGCGCTTCTTGGGGTTCTGACTTGCTGAACAACTTCCGAGTAACTGAGCTTTGGGAGGAGCGTCTCTTTCAACGCATCTAACTCTGACCGGAATTGTTCTAGCGAAATCGCATTTTTCTGATTTGACACCACGTGTTGGTGTTTCAGTTCAATTAACGACGTTTGTACCTCATTGTACTGTTTGAGGAGCACCGAAACGTCTACATCACCCATAGAGATTACCGGTATTCTATGGAAATTAGTAACGTAGAAGGTAATATTGTTCTCATTATCCCGGAGGGTCGACACTTTATTTATAATGTCTTTTAGGATATTCTCGTTTCTAGAATTACCTCTACGCGTTGGGTGGGTAGCAGTGAACAAACAGGGTGTTTAACTGTACCCTCGCATGTTCTATTTCTTCCGAATCATCGAAATCATGACAAACAGATACGAGAAGGTCTGACCTAATATGATCTACTTTGTCAAATATAAAACATAAAGGATTTTCTACGAGAACACGATTTTCAGCAGACGATCCCATTGCACCTGTATCGATAGAGGAGCGGGCTTGCGAGAGGGCTTAGATGGTGGTGGGTGGTTGGGGTGGAGATGGAGGGAACTCCGATAGGGGTCCCACTTCTCGTCCCTTTAAATAATGCTCCAGATACCACCGGTTCGATGCTCAGGCATCTTTTCATATTATGTAACTATTAATAACTATGACTCATAAAAGTATATACGCGGAGTCACTGTGCGGTTATAACGTAATGAAACATACATTTCCCACGGCACAGTCAAAAACTTTTACTATTAAACGAAAGATTCGCAGTGTAGACGGTGGGGGTGGGGCGGGAGGAGGGGAAGGGGATGCTAGTAGGAGTGCCCACTTCTTGTCCCTTTAAATCACGTTCCAGATACCATCAGCTCCATGGCCAACTATCCTTTCACAATAATTATCACGACACTATTACCCACTATAACATGCTAAGTATATACGCGGGATCACTGCGAGTTCATGAACATAATATCTAAACTTTCCCCGAAACAGTCAAAAACCTTTACTATTTAACGACAGACGAGCAGCCCATCCGTAAGGCATCGTCCTCACTGGTAAGTATGTATATATATACACACACACACACACACATTTACTTATTTATTCGGCTTGCAATTTGTTATTATAATTAATTATGGTTGTCTTGCATCTAACCCTCATCCCTAAATTTTATTAGATTATGCATGCACATTGCATATGGCATGATTGGAACCCGTAGTTGTACTTCTTAGTCCTTAATACCCACTCTTTTCCTCTAATTCGTTTCTTTTAAATCCTCCCAATAATGACTTGTACTGTATGTATGAATTGAATAGCCGTGGCATATTGATTATGAATTGACGTATGAAAACGTTACACTTTATATCTCGTTATTTATATGTTATGGCCTGTCTAGTATGATGCAATGTAACTATTATTCGACCATATTCATCCATACGTCCATATCTTATCTTGACCATTATCCTATATCAATTTTATTAAATATTCATTTTACTCGTGTCAGTCTAAAAAATGTGTACAAAACTTTATGCATCCGTACCTGTTCGTTGAAAGTCGTGCAAATACGTTCGCATGTTTATTTATTTTTTTTTTATTTTAATTATTTCGTCTCTCCCAATAAACTCGAAAATGCTTATGCAAGTGTACGCAATTCGATGATCACACCATAAATTGAGCATCTGAAAACGTAAAATCTCTCGCTCTGATTCAAATTTATAAAACATTATCATGCGTTATGTTACATATCATGTGTGTCATGTTGTATATAAATATATACCGTATGTACCCATGTACTTTGTGTTGTACTAATAACCATATATAAATATAAAAACACTGTAAGAATTGTAAGTGACTAATGTACTTAATGATGTAATTAATGTACTTAATGATGCAATGTACTTAATGACGTAGTGAATGTACTTTAATGGACTGTAATTAACGATAATAAGTGAATGTGAAATAATCCGTAATTATAATCATAGTAATTGTAAACCAAAATTACAATGTACTCAGTGATGTACTTAGATTGTACTCAATGTACTACTACGAAATTATGTCATCCTTTAGAAATCTATACTCGGCGAAAATACGATTATTTATTATTATTTTTTTTTAATTTTTATTTGGAATCTTTCAAAATTCTGATCATGTGTTTAAAGGTGGAAACTTAACCTTCAAACTGCACTCCCCCAAAATTTAGATTATATATAAAGCATGTAATTGTAAAATAACGGCTACTTCTTTTTCTTCTTGACTTCACTTACTCCCTTGTTAGCAGCCTCTCAGCGAGGAGGGGGCGGAGGCCCCTTGCCTCCTTAAATTTTTAGATTCTGGCCTGAGCCATGGTCGAAAGAGGTCGAACCTCTACCCCTGTAAATTTCAGAGCACTACCTGTACATTTTTAGAAATAAATTACAGTGAGAGAAACTTTTTATTTTTCCCCTTCGAGTTTGCTCTCTTCAGAGAACTTAGTAAATAAAGTAGAGAAAATAGTTCCGATAAGTTATAAAAAGAAAATCGGCGAACCTTCAGAGAAAGTATCAGTGTTATAGAAAGAGAAAAAAAGAAATGAGAGAAAAATTAGAACATTATAGAAGAAAACTATCGCGAGAAATATCCGTTGCTTCCTCCCAACCAGGACCCCCGTCGATTTCGAACCACCCAAGGCCATAGACGGAGGGGTTAACACATACAAACAATTTTCCTATATCAGATTTCCAAATTAAAATCAGATCTTTGGCTTGGGAAGGGACATATATAGACATATATATATATATATATATAATATTTAGGAGAAATCCAATGACAAGGAGGAATGTAAATGCCATGAAAAGTCTTCTTTAATGCGCAACGTTTCGAGCAATACGCTCATCATCAGGCTAGATAATAACAATATGAAATTAGAATCAATAAATAAATGTGAACAAGACAAAATAATTTCTATAAAACCTATTCATTAAAAGCAAATTTTAAAAAGACTAAAAGAAGAGGGTTAAATTCAAAGTTATAAAAATTTACATATAAAATTACAAGAAATTTAAAAAGCTATTTTTAAATTACATATAGTAAATTTGAAATTAGTACACTGGAATAATTAACACTAATACAATGGAATAATTAACACTACGAACCTTTCAATGCTGGTTCCGAGGCACGAGTAATTTAAAAAAAACAAAACAGGAAACAAACTATGGGTTGGGCGGTTGGAGAGTTATAAGTTGGGGAGGGGGGATTATAAAAAATTGGGGAGGGGGGAGGGGGGAGGGGAGTTGGGGAGGGGGATTATAAAAAATTTAGAGGGACAGCTGAGGAATCCACGTTTAGAGAAGGGGTCAATGTTTTAATATAAAGAGATTCCAAAATTCTAAGTGAGTTAGGACAAGAATTACAACCGAGAATTTTAAAATTATCTAAAGTGACATCAGTTTTGCATTTAATACTATGTTCCCGAATACTAGAGGCTTCTTTTTTATTTAAAATTTTACCTGTTCGGCAACTTATTCCCATATGCGAATAAAATCTAGCCCTAAGGGAGCGCACGGTGCTGCCAATATAAGTACCAAGGAGACACCTTGGGCAGGTAAATAAATATACAACACCGCTACGCAACGAATCAGGAGTTCGATCCTTCGCTGAGAAAAAGCTACCTAAAGACATTTTGTTAATAAATATAATGCGAAAATCAGTGTGATAAAAAATTTTTCTTAACAACTTTGTAAATTTAAGTTTAAATTCTTTATTCATGGGACCCATTTCAGGTACCAAGAAATATTTTATATCTTTAGGCACTGAAATACAGGGAAGTTGAGGGCTATAAACATTATTTAAGAAAGATCTTATTAGTTTATCTACATATTGAACAGGAAAACTATTATTGGTAAAATATGATCTTAAATTATTAAATTCATCGTTAAGTAAGGTAAAACTAGAGGTCAAATTATATCCTCTGAACAAGAGAGTTTTAATACACGACATCTTATAGTTAAAATCAGTAAAACTAAAGAAATTCATGCCCAAACCAGTAAAAGTGGGTTTCCTGTAAACTGATGTAGTAATAGAATCACCTTTTTTCGAAATTAAAAGATCTAAAAAGGGAAGGGAGCCATTTTTCTCAGTTTCCATTGTATAAGTTATATTGGGGTGCAGAGAATTTAAGAAGTTAAAAAATTGTTGCGCTTGTACAGCATTATCAAAAACAGCTATCGAGTCACGATTAAAGTCTTTAAAGATAATAAAAAACGATACTTACTCTCAGTTGTTCGTATCTGGTTCTGATCTTGCTCAATTATACTGTTTGCCTAAAATCCATAAAGTTGGAACACCTCTCCGTCCTATTTTAGCTTCGTATAACTTACCTACCTTTCAATTGGCAAAATTTGTTGTTGGTCTCCTGTCACCTTTTGCGAAAAATGCTTATACTATAAATAACTCTTATGAATTTCAAAAAGATCTTCTTAGTGAGAATTTCGATTCAAAAAAGTTTTTTGGCAGTTTTGATGTAAAGTCGCTTTTCACGAATGTACCTGTATCAGAAACTATTGCCATTATTTTAGATAGGGTTTTTAGCTCTGTTGATAGTTTTCATGGTTTTTCATGGTCTTATTTTAAGGAACTTTTAGAATTGGTTTTTAAGCAATGTTATTTTACTTTCAATAATAAGGTTTACCAACAAATTGATGGTGTTGGGATGGGATCACCCGTCGGACCTTTATCAGCTGATTTTTTTATGACTCATTTAGAAAGTGTAATTTTTAGACAATCTCCCACCCATTGTAAACCAATTTTCTATCGACGCTTCGTTGATGACTCGATAGCTGTTTTTGATAATGCTGTACAAGCGCAACAATTTTTTAACTTCTTAAATTCTCTGCACCCCAATATAACTTATACAATGGAAACTGAGAAAAATGGCTCCCTTCCCTTTTTAGATCTTTTAATTTCGAAAAAAGGTGATTCTATTACTACATCAGTTTACAGGAAACCCACTTTTACTGGTTTGGGCATGAATTTCTTTAGTTTTACTGATTTTAACTATAAGATGTCGTGTATTAAAACTCTCTTGTTCAGAGGATATAATTTGACCTCTAGTTTTACCTTACTTAACGATGAATTTAATAATTTAAGATCATATTTTACCAATAATAGTTTTCCTGTTCAATATGTAGATAAACTAATAAGATCTTTCTTAAAAAATGTTTATAGCCCTCAACTTCCCTGTATTTCAGTGCCTAAAGATATAAAATATTTCTTGGTACCTGAAATGGGTCCCATGAATAAAGAATTTAAACTTAAATTTACAAAGTTAAGAAAAAAAATTTTATCATACTGATTTTCGCATTATATTTATTAACAAAATGTCTTTAGGTAGCTTTTTCTCAGCGAAGGATCGAACTCCTGATTCGTTGCGTAGCGGTGTTGTATATTTATTTACCTGCCCAAGGTGTCTCCTTGGTACTTATATTGGCAGCACCGTGCGCTCCCTCAGGGCTAGATTTTATTCGCATATGGGAATAAGTTGCCGAACAGGTAAAATTTTAAATAAAAAAGAAGCCTCTAGTATTCGGGAACATAGTATTAAATGCAAAACTGATGTCACTTTAGATAATTTTAAAATTCTCGGTTGTAATTCTTGTCCTAACTCACTTAGAATTTTGGAATCTCTTTATATTAAAACATTGACCCCTTCTCTAAACGTGGATTCCTCAGCTGTCCCTCTAAATTTTTTATAATCCCCCCTCCCCAACTCCCCTCCCCCCTCCCCCCCTCCCCAATTTTTTTATAATCCCCCCTCCCCAACTTATAACTCTCCAACCGCCCAACCCATAGTTTGTTTCCTGTTTTGTTTTGTTTTAAATTACTCGTGCCTCGGAACCAGCATTGAAAGGTTCGTAGTGTTAATTATTCCATTGTATTAGTGTTAATTATTCCAGTGTACTAATTTCAAATTTACTATATGTAATTTAAAAATAGCTTTTTAAATTTCTTGTAATTTTATATGTAAATTTTTATAACTTTGAATTTAACCCTCTTCTTTTAGTCTTTTTAAAATTTGCTTTTAATGAATAGGTTTTATAGAAATTATTTTGTCTTGTTCACATTTATTTATTGATTCTAATTTCATATTGTTATTATCTAGCCTGATGATGAGCGTATTGCTCGAAACGTTGCGCATTAAAGAAGACTTTTCATGGCATTTACATTCCTCCTTGTCATTGGATTTCTCCTAAATATTAAATTGAAGCTTTGTAGAAGCAACCCGCATGACTTTATATATATATTATATATATATTATATATATATATATATTATATATATATATATATATATATGACATAATACCATGCATAATACCATGAATACCATAAGACCATAAATACTAAATACTACGAAATATAATTTTCCAACATAACAACCAGTATTATTCGGGATTCCCACGCAGCTGTAGAAAACATAACGCAATCCTTTTCTTTGTTTAAAATCAATAATAGTGATCATAATAATTAACGATAATATCTATAGCGCTGATACGCTCTTATTTTTAATAATGTAAATAAGGATAATATCCACAATAACAATAAACAATCCTCAAATACACAGAATGCTCCTAATTACATGATAAAATATAATAATAAATAAATATGATAAGAAATATGAATAATGTCTTGATAATGAATAATGACATGAATAATGAAAATGAAGAGAATAATAATGTGAATACTGATATAACCGAACCATGATTAGAAGAGTTATCATAAAGAGTCATGTTTTGCATTGCGTTTACCCCTTGGTATATTTAATGTGTCCCAAGTGGCTTCTTACCTCATTGTCGAAAGCACTTCTATGTTCTGAAATCAAACTTAATTACCTAATTAGCGGGATATTCTGAAATCAAACTTAATCACCTAATTAAAAATGAGATATGATATATTTACAAATGACGTTAAAGTCCTTTTATGTTTCCCATATCGAGACACTCGCTAAACAAGCACCTTCCCAATTATTTATAAATCATGCGCGCTCCTTCGTCATGTTGTAAGAGGCGGGTTTCGACGAGAGTTCTCCCTAATGAAACTCATCCCTTCTAACGTTCCGACAAGATCGGTTGCCTTTTTTATTACAGAAAGATCTGGCGTTCATTTATGCCTCGACACTGCCATAGTCAAATCCGTATCCTAAGGTGTAGGGTAAGAACTAAGATCCTTGTCCACCAGACCCTTTGATCGCAACGCGTAGCGGGATGGCGTAACGACAAAGTGTTGAGGACTGTCACCTGGTGTTGGTGGTTCTGTATCTACTTCTGTATCCACTGGACCCTTGGATAGTAACGCGTAGCGCGATGGCGTTACGGTTGAGCGCCTGGGAATGTTACACGGTTTCGGGTCCTTTGTCATCTTTGAATCTTTCCGCACCGGGTTTGTGGGAGGTAGACTTGGTTGAAGGGATGTCCTAGTCTCAACCTTGTCTGTATTGTCCGGCGCTCCGTCAAATGTGAGCAGAGTTGAATCGAATCTCCTTATTACCTGACGTCTCTCCTCTGGTTGTCCTTGCCTCAGGGGAGAATGTAAGTTATGATGACCTTCGAACTGTGGATGTAATCTTTGTCTGGACAGTTCTCTAATATTGTGATCCAGCTTACCTTCCACCCTTTCCATTTCCGAGGGCCGGCCGTGGACCCTTTTCGTTACCACATTTTCCGCCGTTCTGTCGATCGTGGGAGGGGATCGATCAACATGGGCTGAATAATCCTTCGTCCGTCGAAGATGCGCCTGTTCCGCATTCGAAGGACATTCCTTAACCGCGGATTCGGCGTCCGTTTCCACCGACTCATTGGTGTCTTCGTCGGGTTTGTGGTCATTGTCGGGATCCTCCTCTTGTGCGGTGTTACCGTCCTCTGGTATCGAGCTATCCCTTTTTTCTGTTTTCATGTTATCAAGGTGGACTCTTCTCTCCTTTCCCGTTTCCAGGTGTCTAGTGAGGAAGACATGAGGGTTGAAGCGAAAGCAATTTTGCAATATATATATATATATATGTCGGAAAAGATTGTTTTCTTCTTCGTTACACCTTTCCCGACTGTGTAAGGTATTCTCAGTATGTCGCTTCCTTGCACCGACAATTAAGTTTATACTGCTGACGTCCACGGTTCTTCTTTTCAACTTTACTTTATCTGACTGCGAGTTACGGAAAAAAATTAATACCTTCGCTCAATGGCGTCCCCTCTCTCCGTCCGTTGTGGGAGTGGAGTGCTTGTCTCGTGGAAGGATGTAAATAACGAATTACCTTTTCAGTCTTTATTTCACAAGGATATGTCACTTTCAAAATATTAGATTTCTTTTACAATGCCCAGTAATTAGAAGATCAAATCCTTAACACGATACTTGCTTAAAGAGTTCTTAACGAAGAAAAACCAAATTGGGTTGACTGACCACTCAAAGGGTGAGGCACGAACTGCATGCCCAAAGGGCCGAGGCACGACTGCCCTCTCAAAGTGTTTGCATTTTGCCCTGGAGAAACTCCCATGGTGCCACGTTTACAAAAGATTCTTAAGGTTGCAAAGGTTATCTACCAGTGATATTAGCAAAAGAATTTATATAATTTTGGTTCTACACTTAACTCCTTTATGTGATTTGTATTAGCCGAAAAGAACACTTAGAATTTAGTAGTTTCTGTTTAAGATTATAGATATGGCAACACTGGAGTCGTTAGGGTTAAGAAAGAGGCCAGATGATCCACTGGGGCATCGAGGCGAGTTATGCTGTAAAATATTAAAAATTCAAAGATTAATACTTTAATTTATGCAAACAGAATAATATCATTAAATTTTAAAAAAAAATTATTTCCTTTGGAAAACCTTTTCCACATGGATCCCCTCCCAGAGTTGGAACTAGTGGATTAGTTTCAAAATCCTCTCAAACAAAAGCAGTTGGATGTAATGTTACATAGAGACAAAGAATAGTTAAAGAAGTAGTTGGATGTAATGTTCCATAAAGACAAAAGAAATAGTTAAATAAAATACATCTACTTAGCACTTAATCAACTATATTTATCAGTTAAATTTTACTAAAATCGATACTTATGTACTAATGAACACTTATAATTAACGGTCACTTGTGTATCCTTGAGCACTTGGAGTCTGATTTCTTTAGGTCCACTTTTTACACTGGTCTATGTTCACCGTGTGCATACACTTTTAAATCATAAGCGATTTTTATCTAACTTTAAGAGAACAAAAATTTAGAGAACTGAATTTCAATGAACTATTGGAAAAGTACTTAAGTGAAATTGATACGATTTCTGCAACGTTTAGAACGGATATGGGTCGTTTGAGAACTTTTTAGAACTCTGGAATTGACTAAACTCTATAGCTTGGAAGGTATAAAATTTCAAGGGTTTGTGCAGTGAAAGGGTTACGTGTGAACATTGCTCAAGTTTTTGGATGTACGCGTTGGTGGCTAATTGCCTCCGACATCAATCATTCCACGTCTCAAGTGTATTTCAGTAAATTAGTGCGTAGGGCATGAATGTACGGGTATCGCCTAAACGGGTGTATGGAGTACGTGTGGTGGTAGCTCTTGAACTGGAAATACAGTTAAAGAAACAATTTGTAAATGGGATAAACCGTCGTTATGATTACTGTTCTTCGTTTGGTGTATTCGGTCCTTTTGGAGCTACGCGAGTAACCTTAGTGATGGAAGTTCCGCTTCTGAAATCAAATTGGCAGATGCCTCCAGAAAATTTTGACCAATCGAATAATGAACATAATATCCCTCGAATGCGTCATACCATTCGTCCACGTACGGGGGTGCCAATTTACCATATTCTCTCCCCTTAAAAATTGGAACCTTAGGGATATGATTCGTCAAATAATTATATCTATCCATTTTCTTCGAAAAACGACAAAGGAAAGAAAAATGGATTTACAAACGAGTAAGGCGAATCGAAACAAAGAAAAAAAGAAAGAAAACTTGTCCCTAATACCGTATATACAACAAAATTGAAACGAAAAAACTTAAGCGTGACAGTAGCTATTTCGGTTTAAATAAACACTTAATAAAGTCATCCCAAACGAAGATGCAAAACTTGCCTGTCGATTTCGACATATTACTCGAAATGTACGAACTCATTTTAATTTAAACCGAAAACGGAGAAGCGATTTGCCGCAAAGCACAAAGAAAAAGGCAAAACTATTTGCGCTCCAACGCAATAACCGCAGAAAAAGAAAAGACGAAACTTTGCGCATCAACACTTTACCAATTTAAAACAAGAATAATAAAAAAAGTTTGCGTACCGACACGAAAGAGCGCGAATTTTGCGCGTTATGAGGATTTTAGGCTTAGCATAATATGACCTGCTAAAGTGTAAATTTTTATAATAGGGAGAGAGGGACTGATTTGGGACTTACAGAAGTGACATTTTTAAAGCATATGTCCTGGTTATCATGTTAGCATGTTTAATATTTCAGATTTTGCTGCTATAAGTTCTGCTATCATTTCTGCCATATGGTTCTCATGTATGTTTGTTATGTAACCTGTTCTATGCCTTCCTGTTTTGTCGTCTCTTAGTTTGTTGTAGCCATATAGTGCTCTCAGTTTTGACAGTTTTCTTGGCGGTCTTTTAGATGTGTTTCTGGGAGGCCTGTAAAGTCAGCCCATATTTCTTCCATAAATTCTTTCAGCCATAGAGCTTTATTTAACAAATGGTTCCGTTTTAGACCTCGTATATTTGCCAGGACCATTTTTGTTTTCACTTTTACACTCCCCTCCCCTCAGTGTCACATATTTGGTAGCCCTGTGATCCTTCGAGAAATATTTGCTTCTGTTTACCCGTTTCGATAGGTACCGTGTCGCCTGTATGCAGGGCCGCTGAGAACTGACACTGGGCCCGGGGCAAGATACATGATCAGGCCCCCACTCCCTAAATATCCCTACCAACCAAATTTTACTACTTTTTTAAACAAGTTTTTTAAGTGACTTGGGGTTAACTGAGGGTGAGAATGAGTGGCAATAACTGAAAAACATTTATAAGAACGAAATAGTTCTGTAATATTGAAAAAAAATTGAAACACTGTTGATAAGCGAAAAAACTTAACATTCTTTAGTAGTGTTAATATGTTTGAATAAAAACACATAACACCAAATCAGTCTAGTTGTGAAGTTGTCTACAAGTTTGCAACTCATTTAACGATGCTTTGCGGGCTTTTCTGTAGCAAATGGTTCAGTTGTATCATCAAAGTTTAGGTCTCTTGCAAGTGTGACCCTTTTTTGCTTTTTCATCTTTTTCTCGCTTTTCTTTTCTCCTCTGTGCTCCAGACTTATATTTGCACTCCATAATGCTAACTTCACCTTAAAACAATGAAGAATTGAATCATTGCAAACCAACAGAGTTGTCACAACAGCAGCCTAACAACTGACTGACTGTGCAGCCAGTGCAGTGCTGCTGGTAACATGTTCTAGTTAATGGTGTTGCTATCTGTTGAGACAATTTTTAAACGTTAGTTATACCAAAAGTTATTTTGTAATGTTTTTTTTTCACGGTTCGGGCCCCCAGAGGCTCAGGCATCGGGGATTTTGTCCGCCCTGTCCCCCCCTCTCCTCGGGCCTGCTCGATGTGTTGAATGAAATTTAGTAGCCGTATAGGGTTGGCGGGAAGGAAAATTTCTTCTCATTATTCTTAGGGTGTTCTTCCATGAAGTTTGTTGGAAGATGATGATACAAGCACTTCCTGCAATATCTGCAGCTTCCATATCTTATATTAAGCGCTGCATATCGTAACATGGTGGAATCTGCAGCGTCCATTTTTATAATAAAGCTATATACGGTTGGGTGCGCGTAGATACTCGTAAATTGTTCGTCTCTATATCAACAGTTGCCTTTACATAATATATCCACCATCCCTTTATTCTTTGTTGGGACCTTTGTTCTCGATTTTGCATTAATTTCATTGTTAGTTGATGATCTCTGTACATTGTAGTTCCCCTTGATATTGTGCTGTTCCCCTTGATATTGTGCTGTCTTGCGTTTTCCCCTTGTGTAATGTTTCTCCTATATACCTTTCTTTCATGACATTCTCTGTAACTCCTTTGCGCTCTTCCTTTTCTATCTTTTCTTCAGTGTTTGCGTCAGTGCTTCTCTGCCTCATACAAACGAATTCATTTCACTCGTGCATTCGTTGCAAAAAAAGTTGCCCCGTTAATCAGCTTTACGCTTGTTATAAGAGAGATATGTAACTGAAAACGCAAACAAACTCATCTATGTCCTACATACATGGAGGACTTTAATTAATCATGCAAAGTTGCTCATCAACGCCTTTTTTGTCATAAAGTGCCTAATTTGCCTTTTTTCCATTATTTTCTAGTATTATTCCATTAGAGTCCCAAAATAGGCCTATTAGTTTCTGTTATATATTTCAGTTATAAGTTATAATATATATGTTGGGGGGTTGAAAAATATGATGATGCTTCGTTGTTATGCTTCGTCACATCATCTCCCCCCGATTTTATGTATTCTCAGTATGTCGCTTCCTCGCAACAACAAGGAAGTTTATACCGTTTAATTAATCTGACTGACGTCCACGGTTCTTCTTTTCAACTTTACTTTATCTGACTGCGAGTTACGATGAAACGGTTTATACCTTCGCTCAATGGCGTACCCTCTCTCTCTCGGTCCAATGAGAGACGGGAATACTTCTTCTTGGAAGGATATAAAATGACGAGTCTTCCTTTGCTCAGTCCTTTATTTTTACAAGGTCGAAATCACTTCTAAAATATTAGAATTTCTTAGTAATTAGAAAAAAAACAATCAAAACCTTTTCGCTACACTTGTTTAGAGAGTTATTAACGAACACATCAAAAAGCTAAGGGGACCAGCCGAAACGGCCCGGCCCAAGAGCGGAACACTCATACCCACTCGAGGCCGAGGCGAGACTCTAACTCCCTGTCTCAAATCTGAGGCAGACTCTCTCAAGGTATGTTCATTTCCTCCTTGAGAAACCCCATGGTGCCACGTTTACCAAAGCTTTATTTACTCGTAAATTCCTACTCTAATAATGGTATTAACAAGAGAATTGGTATAAAATGATATTGGCAAAAGAATTTATACAATTGTAGTTTTATACTAGTCGAAAAGAACATTTAGAATTTTAGGAATCTCTGTTAAGATTATAGATGTGGCAGCTGTGGAGAGCATCGTTAGGCTTATCCAAAGGGTGCCAGAGAATCTGGGCTTGAGGCAATTTATACAAATATTAAGAATTTTAACGGAGTCCTGTTTTAATTTATATGAACAAAATAATATCTTTTAAAGGATTAATATTTTCAGAATATCTTTCAATTTTAACACAAATTTATTTTCTCGTAGAAACACTTTTCTACATGGCTCCCCTCCCAGAGTTGGTACTCGGGGGTTCGTTTGCAAAAATCCTCTCAAACAAAAGTAGTTGGATATAGGGTTTTATAAGGCAAAGATATTATTTAAAGAAGTAGTTGGAGATAATGTTACATAAAGACAAAAGAAATAGTTAACAAAATACATTTACTGAGTAGTTAATCCACTCTACTTATCAGTTAAATTTTACATTAAAATTAATACTTATGTACTAATGAACACTTATAATTAACTGTCACTTGCGTGTCCTTGAGCACTTGGAGTCTGTTTATTTAGGTCCACTTTTTTTTTTTACACTTTTGAATCATACGCGATTTTTCTTATCGAACTTTAAGAACAAAATTTTAGAGAAATGGATTTCAATGAGCTATTGGAAAAAGTACTTAAGTGAAATTGATACGAATTCTGCAAGGTTATATTGTCGTTTTGAGAACCCTTTTTTTTTAAACTTTGGAATTGACTAAACTTTATAACTTGGAAGGTATGAAATTTCAAAGGTTTTGTGTGGACATTGCTCAAGTTTCTGGATGTACGCGTTGGTGGCTAATTGCCTCCGACATCAATCATTCCACGTCTCGAGCGTCTTTCAATAATTTAGTACGTAGTGCATGAATGCACGGGTATAGCCTAAACGGTTATAGGGGGTACGTGTGGTAGCACTTGAACTGGAAATAGGATAAAAAACAATTTGTGAATGGGATAAACCGACGTTATGATTACTGTTCTTCGTTTCGTGTATTCGGTCTTTTTTGGAGTGAAATCAAAGTGGCAGATGGCTCCAGTTTCGATTTCCGAACCTTCTGATTAGAAAGAACAGAATCGAATGAAAGTTGTCCCGTAGAGCGATGCAGAGATGCAACACTCTCTTTGGTGGGAAGGAAAAGTGTGGCAAATTTTCTTTTTCCCGAATTCGTCGAGGTCATAAGCCTAGCTTGCATTATGTCCTTCATCTGTGACGATCTCGTCACAGACCTCTTCCCCCGGAAAATATCCCTCATCGAGAACTTCCCTCGTGATTTCTGGGACAGTCTCTTCATAGGGCGCTTCCGTCTTCATCGTCTAAGAAGTGCATCTTTGCGATATCACCGCAAAACGTTATAATGAACATAATATCCCTCTAATACGTCCAACCATTCGTCCACGTATGGGGGTACCACGTTGCCCATTCGTCCACGTAAAAATTGGAACTTTAGGGGTATTACTCGTTCGATAATCACATCTCTCCACTTTTCTTCGAAAACAACGAAAGAAAAAAAATGGACTTCCAAACGAGGAAGGCGAAGCGAAACCAAAAAAAAGAAAAACTTATCCCTAATACCGTAGTATATACAACAGAATTTAAGCAGAAAAAACTTAAGCTTGAGATTAGCTATTTTTGGTTTAAACAAACAATAAAAGCATCCCAACGAAGATGAAAACTTGCCTGTCGATTTCGACACATTCCTCGACATGTACGAATTCATTCTAAGTTAAACCAAAAAAGCACAAAAAAAACAACTATTTGCGCTCCAACGCAAAATTCCACTTAAAAAAATGAAAAGTTCACGCATCGACGCGACAGAGCGAGAGAGAAAAAGAAAAAAAAATAATTTTTTACCAAATCTAAATGCGCCGTAACGCGCCAAATCCGCGCGCGCGCGTGAAACGAGCCAAACACACAAACACACGCACGAACTATATATACACAAATTAGGTAAAATTAATTTCAGTCAAAAAATGAAACTCAACTCCAAAATTCCGTTTTCTGTTAACCCAATGTGGGACAATTTAAATTAAAAAATTTAAATATTCACTTTAAATTTTTTTTTCAAATTCCATAAATTTACCGGATACTTTGCAGAAATCGTTTCGTTACAAACAATAAAATATATAAATCCTTATATATTTAAATACCCAATTACTGCATACAAAAAACAAATCTTACAAAAATGAATAATAATGAAAACAAATTTCCAACCCTATACGTTATTACTGGGGGTACACCTTTTTTTTTTTTTCGTACTTAATTTTCCCTTTTTCTTTTCAAACCAGTGCGTTAACTGGGATACACTTTTTCTTCACGTACTTAATTTATTTCTTGATACAAATGTTAACCTTACCCGCCGAAACGCTTTTACCGAGTTTTCTTTTTATTCCGTCTTGTAAGCGCCTTTGTTTTCATTTTTCTTTCCTCTTCAATGCCGACTATTCCGTTGGGCAGAGCTTTGAAGAACGTTTGTTTTCGTTTCTGAGTCCTCTCAGATTCTGATGATTTCGTTGGGCAGAGTCGAATGCGTTCGACTCTCCGCGCTTATCCACGAAGGCGAAGCCGTTTCCACATGAGGTGCTCTCACAGAATCGAACACGCCTAACTTCTGTCTTCGTTTCTGAGCCCTCCTCTCTTCGTTGTAGAAATTTACGCCAATGCTATGCGTTGCATAGACGTCCAATTTTCGTAATCAATTCCAATGCGGTTCGTCCGTTTTTCGTTGACGATCAAATTCTTTGAAAATCTTCTCCAAGTTCGATGATTTCTCCACTCTCCGTTGTGGGAATTTACGTCACTGCTATGCGTCGCATAGACGTTCCAAGAGAAATTAAATTCATAAAATTCCTCCCCGCGTGCCCATATAATAATTTCCGTTACGATCCTCTCTCTAAACAAGTGCTGTCGTCTCTTCTAAACAAGTGTTGACGTCCTTGTAGCGGGGTTCTGCCCGAACAAAAGGTTTTCAAATTCTGGCTCCTCGTCTTGAAGGAACGTCTCATCCCCACCCTCCGTCCGTTGAGGGGGGGTGGAAAATAGGATGCTGTTTTCTTCTAATACTGGCATCGGTCGACAGTGTCGGGGGGTTGAAAAATATGATGATGCTTCGTTGTTATGCTTCGTTACATCATCTCCCCCCGATTTTATGTATTCTCAGTATGTCGCTTCCTCGCAACAACAAGGAAGTTTATACCGTTTAATTAATCTGACTGACGTCCACGGTTCTTCTTTTCAACTTTACTTTATCTGACTGCGAGTTACGATGAAACGGTTTATACCTTCGCTCAATGGCGTACCCTCTCTCTCTCGGTCCAATGAGAGATGAAACGGTTTATACCTTCGCTCAATGGCGTACCTTCTCTCTCTCGGTCCAGTGAGAGACGGGAATGCTTCTTCTTGGAAGGATATAAAATGACGAGTCTTCCTTTGCTCAGTCCTTTATTTTTACAAGGTCGAAATCACTTCTAAAATATTAGAATTTCTTAGTAATTAGAAAAAAAACAATCAAAACCTTTTCACTACACTTGTTTAGAGAGTTATTAACGAGCAAATGTTTACATCAAAAAGCTAAGGGGACCAGCCGAAACGGCCCGGCCCAAGGGCGGAACACTCACACCCACTCGAGGCCGAGGCGAGACTCTAACTCCCTGTCTCAAATCTGAGGCAGACTCTCTCAAGGCGTGTTCATTTCCTCCTTGAGAAACCCCGTGGTGCCACGGGGACCAAAGCTTTATTTACTTGTAAATTCCTACTCTAATAATGGTATTAACAAGAGAATTGGTATAAAATGTTATTAGCAAAAGAATTTATACAATTTTAGTTTTATACTAGTCGAAAAGAACATTTAGAATTTTAGGAATCTCTGTTAAGATTATAGATGTGGCAACTGTGGAGAGCATCGTTAGGCTTATCCAAAGGGTGCCAGAGAATCTGGGCTTGAGGCAATTTATACAAATATTAAGAATTTTAACGGAGTCCTGTTTTAATTTATATGAACAAAATAATATCTTTTAAAGGATTAATATTTTAATTTATACAAACAGAATATCTTTAAATTTTAACACAAATTTATTTTCTCGTAGAAACACTTTTCTATATATATATATATATATATATATATATATATATAAATGAAAATGAATAATTCTTATATTCATATTTGCATATCAAGTCCAAACTCGCCTGACACTCTAACTGTATACACAGGGCCGTTTCTAGCCATTAGGGGGCCCTAAGCAGTATACCCATTTGAGGCCCCACCCCTCCATCCACCAACTCACACCTTACTACATCACCTCAGCACACACATACAAAAAATGGCTGTGTTAATAAAAAACAATTATGAAACAATTTTAATGAAACATTTATGTCCAAAACAACAAATATGTAAATGCAAAAAACTTCACTTTTTTACGTGAAGGTCAAAATATGAGAATAAAAACCCACTCTAATAGACAGAGTTTATTTCCACGACAGTTTCGACGCCCACTGGCATCCTCCTCGGGTGGATACAGAAACACAAATGAAACAAAACAAGAGGGAAAAACAGTTCAGGGATCGACCGTTAAGAAATTCGCACCTAGGTTAGATTCCATTCTCTCGAGACAGGAGGGGCATTTTCATTAAGTACATTCGCACAAATTTTTTTTTTTTAAAAACTATCTTCCTGTTCTAAACATACAGATTCTATTATTTTTACATAATTATTACATTTATAATTAAATTTATTACATTTAATATTGCATAATTATTAATTACAGAAATTATAAATTTATTATTACATTGGTTATTACATTGTTGTTTATTATACAGAAATTATAAACCGAAAAACGAATGAAAAAAGGCGATTAGGAAATAATCCAGAGACCATTGAGAAATTCGCACCTAGGTTAGATATCGTTCTCTCGAAACCAGAAGGGCATTTTATTACAGGGTCAGCTTATAACTACATTTCCACAAATTAAAAATATCTTCTTGTTCTATACATACAGATCCTAATGTTTTGACATAATTACTGCATATATTTATTTCCACATTAATTACTTCCATTATTACATTTACTAAAAGCTAGTAAGGAAACATTCCAATCCAGAGACACACACTTAGGTTCGAACACGTTCCCACGACTCCGTAAGGGATTTATTGACCAAGAATCTCATTAAAGGGTCTAACTTATAAGTACCTTCGCACAAATTAAAATTATCTACTTTTTCTATACACACAGATTCTATTATTTTTCTTTTGACATAATTATTACATTTATAAAGTACCTTACTTGATTCCCAATCTATAGCATGATTATTTTGGCTAGCGTGATAAAAAATGCCAGTGGGCGTCGAAACTGTCGTGGAAATAAACTCTGTCTATTAGAGTGGGTTTTTATTCTAACAAATATGTACTTTTAGAAGACAAACAGAAAAAAATACTCTTCATGAAATTCCTGAAAATTAGCTTATACATTATTTACAATAAATGACAGAACTATGTATAAAAAAATAATGCAATTATCAACTACCAAACAATTACTAACTCTACGATACAATCGTGTAACAGCTAACAGTTATACAGAACAGTTTGTATCTTCAAAATTTTTGCCTCCTAGATTTTTTCTGGGCGAAATCATCAATAACATCATCATATGAAATCTCCCTGCCAACGTCCAGGTTGATGCTTATGATGCCAAGGCCACTGAGGCGATCCTGCCCCATCGATGATCTGAGGTAGCTCTTGATTAGCTTCATCTTAGAGAAGCTCCTCTCGGCTGACGCTACTGTCACAGGTAGAGTGCAGGCAATTCTTAGTGCAACCCAGAGATTGGGGTATAGTTCCTCCAGTTGCTTCTGATGAATGAAGGAGAGAAGCTCCCATGCAGTCATGTTGTGTGAAAGTAAAGTCGGAATGTTCTTAATTTCGAGGGCCAGTTCTCTTCCATCAATGTCAGAGTCAACTCCAGAGCTCAGTAGTATCTTAGAGAGCTTTTCACACTTGCAGATCAAGTCTTCCTTGTTCATTGTGGTGAAGTTTAGGAGAACCCCAAATATGTCCCTCACATCATCTAATGTTTTGAACCTCTCATTTATTGACCCGATGGCACAATCCACCACCACATTGAAAAATTTTACTGCCAACCTCTTTAACCCTTTAAGGACGAGTCAGCAGCATATGCGGTCACTTTTGTTACCAGAACGTATAAGTTTTATTTTTATTCAAAACTAAATACTTTAGTAACCAGTCACTGAAATTATACACATTTTGGGTTCCTTTCCTGACAACTAAATGACATCTGTATATAAACATGTAGAAACATTTATAGAAACGAGGCATTGTAGTACAATTTATATTATTATTTCTGGTGGACCTTAAGGTACCATCCGTCGTTAAAGGGTTTAGGCTTCTGTAAATGGTTCGTCAGGAGCTTCGTAAACAAAGTGCTTTTTTCTGGATCTGAGCCTCTTCTCCTTCAGCACAGCCTCCACATTCATTTCCTCACATACGTCCCTAGCTACGACTTGTGCTGCAACAAAACCTGTGTTTCTGCAGCTGGTGAGTGAGTCTTTTGTTTTTGTGAGGAGGTTGACTGCCACATCAAACTGCATTGTAGGAGACTGCAGAAGTTTGCTCACATGGTTAACTGTATGAAGAATGTCATACCATACTACTGTGCAAATCTGAAAGCGATAAGACCCTACCTCCTCTGCAAGTGCTTGTGCTTCAGTCTGGCTCTGGCATCTGTGGCATTGTTTCTGATTTCCAACAGGGCCTCTCTGATGTTGTGGCTCTGGTATCGCACAGCCTCAATGCTCTTAAGCCGACTCTCCCACCTGGTTTCACTCCAAGACTTGAGTGTTATGTTCACGTGCTTCTTTAGGATTGTCCATCTCTGTGTAGCTGCTGCAAAAAGGTTGTACAATTTTTGTACGTTGCCAAAGAAGCTGATGGAATCTGTGGAAGCTTTAGCTGCATCAGCCACTACAAGATTCAGAATGTGAGCCCCACATGGAACATAGAGTGCATGACAGTTCTTCTCTAATAACCTTGCCTGAACACCTTTGTTCTTACCCTTCATGTTCGCTCCGTTGTCATATGACTGTCCTCTGCAGTCATCAAAGTGAATATTCAGTTCATCTAGTCTCTTCAGAATCAGAACTGATAAACCCAGGCCTGTACTTTCTGAAGCCTCAAGAAAGCCCAAGAAGTATTCTTTTATTTCTGGTACTTCACCCATTTTAACAGTTCTGATAATAATAGACATCTGTTCTTGGTGGCTTATGTCTGGAGTGCAGTCTAAAATGAGTGAGTAATATTTAGCTTGTTTTATTTCTGCAACAATGGCATCCAAGATCTTCCACTAATGGACCCAATGAGCTCATTTTGAATGATGTTTCCTAGGTAACTTGAATGACTATATTGGCCACTTTCGACTCTGCTGATGTGTTGTTTGATCACTGGATCAAATTTGGCAAGCAGCTCAACCTCCTTCAAGAAGTTGCCATTGTCTCGATTGTACAATGTTATAATGTTTCAGACCAACAAAGACCCAAGGATCCACTCATGGCTGGTCTACCTAACTGTGTTCGTAATTGTGTATTGTGCATGTCCTCCGTGGTGGCGGAGGGGACCTACAATTTTACGTGGGTTCCGAACCACAAGCATTAATTTTACTACCTTAAACTATACCCAATCTATCAACATATGCGTCTAATCGATTTTTAAACATGTTTAGAGACGTGCTACTAATTACTTCTACCGGCAAACTATTCCACCTATTTACTATTCTATGCGTAAAAAAGTTTTTGGCAACTGCTGTCTCGAACCTTCTACTTGTCAACTTACACCCGTTATTTCTAGTCCTATTATATTGAGATATTCGAAAAAGCTATCTCTATCTACGTTATCAAACCCATTCATAATTTTGAAAACCTGGATTAGATCACCCCTTAGCCTCCTAGTCTCGAGTGTAGTCAATTTTAACTCCTTAAGCCTATCCTCGTACGACTTTGACCTAAGCGACAGAATCATCTTAGTTGCTCGTCTTTGAACGCTTTCGATTTTGTCTATATCTTTGCGCATATGCGGATTCCAAAATTGGATCGCGTACTCCAAATGGGGTCTAACTAATGATTTATAAAGAGGAACTATAATATCGCGCGATTTGTACTCAAAATTCCGAACTATAAAACCTAACACTTTGTTCGCTTTATTGACCTCTGCTGTACTTTGTTTCGTTACTTTTAAGTCACCAGTGACTATAACTCCTAAATTTTTTTCCTGCTCTACGCTTGTTAACTCTTTCCCTGACATACTATACGCAAAATTACCGTTACGCGAACCTATATGTCAAATTTTGCACTTATCGACGTTAAATCTCTTTTGCCATGTGACTGACCAATCAACGATTTTATTCAAATCTTCCTGGATTTTACCTCTATCTTCGTCATTAATCGGCCTACCACCCAGCTTCGTGTCATCCGCAAACTTTGAAACTGTACTGACTAGGCCGACATCTAAATCGTTAATATATATATAAGAAAAAGCAAGGGGCCCAATACAGAACCCTGAGGAACGCCACCCGCTACATTAGCCCAAGACGACTCCGCTCCATCAACGACCACCCTCTGTTTCCTACCTCGCAACCACTCTTCTATCCAATTTATTACTACACCCCTGATTACATGAGCCTTAGTTTTTTCAATGAGTCTTTTGTGCGGTACGGTGTCAAACGCTTTTTGAAAATCTAAATACACTACATCAACCGCCCGATGACTATCGTAACGTCAACCACGCTTTGAAAAAATTCTAAAAGATTAGTTAAGTAAGATTTGTTTCGCCTAAAACCGTGCTGCGTATTTCTAACTAAGTTATGCAATTCTAAGTGTTCGACTATAAGATCCCTAATTATTGATTCCAGTAGCTTACCTACAACAGACGTTAAACTGATTGGCCTATAATTTCCCGCCGCACCTTTATCGCCTTTCTTAACCCTTTAACGCCGAACATTTTTGTAGGGTTAAGTCTAAATGCGTGTATTTGAAACGATACTTATTCAATCCAGTCGGCGTTAGAGAGTTAAAGATAGGTGTTACGTTTGCTACTTGAAATCATCTGGTACGCACCCCTCAGAAATAGACGCACTAAAAATCTTTGTTAGCGGCACAACAATGCTATCTTTTAATTCTTTTAGTTGTATGGGATATATGGAATCAGGCCCCGGTGATTTACGCGTTTTCATTTTATCAACATAGCGCATTACCTCCCCGTCAGTAACCACAATATCATCCAAAATATTACCATTATCAAAAGGTATTATGTCTATGACCGTAGGAATATTCGTTACATCTTCTATAGTAAAAACTGACGTAAAAAATTCGTTTAGCAAGGTAGCCATTTCCTTGTTTTCAGAAACTAGATCTCCGTTAAAATTTTTCATCGGCCCCAAGACGCTTTTTGCTGGATTTCTATTGTTGACGTATTGAAAGAATCGCTTGGGGTTTTCTTTACCGTCACGAGCTATGGAGATTTAAAATTCGCGCTTGGATTTTTTTATTACAGTTTTCGCTTCACGCCTTAGAGATATGTAGTTGTTTCGAACCACAAATTGTCTTTATCGCACTTATGTAGCCTATAAGCCCTATCTCTACTCTTTATAATGTCTCCTACTCTAGAAGTAAACCACAAGGGTTTGTTGTTTACTTTCGCACGCTTAATTTTGTACGATACACATTCCTCATTTATAGTCCTAAATACTGTTTCAAACGATTCCCACATTAGTTTTGCGTAGAGGAAGACCCCCTGAAAGCAAGGTTTCTCTTCGCCACTGATTGGATTATACTTACAAGACGTGTGAGAACATCTCGCCAGCGTCTTCACTCTACCTCCATTAATGACATTTCAGTTTGGTCAATGGTCCTCCCAGTTTTTAGCCGCAGTTCCAGATCCTTCCATGTTGCCATGTTATCTGCATGTTCTGAACTATTTTCATGGCCTTTCAGAATCGAACCAATGTTTATCCAGTTTGAAAGTCCATCCGTAATTAGTTTGTACTTTTTCCTTGAAAACACCTTGCAGCAGAAGCAATAAAGAGCATCATTCCTTCTAGAGTACATCAGCCAGCTTCGCTTTATTTTTTCCCCATTAATTAATGTTCTGTACATGTAATGGTGATGAAAGCTTCTACCGTCCTCTCTTTTAGGGAATGTGAAATCTGGACTGATTTGAAATGGTCTTCGAGACACCAGATCTGTCTTCAAGGCATCTGACAGGACAACTGGCCAGTCATACGGATCAAGCGGTGGAGCAGATCTTGGTTCTTGTTGCTCAGTAGAAATGCCTGTGTGTGGTGTTTGAAGCTGAACAGAAGATGGGCCACTTGTTGGTTCATCAGGCTCTACTTCTACTGGTGTTTGAGGTTGCATAGAGGATGGTCCTGCTGTTGGCTCATGATGCTCATCAGGCTTTGCTAAGGATGGCTTTTCCAAATATTTCAGTAGTGCTCCTGGGAAGAACATAACATTACATATTCTGTTAGATTTTGCTAAAATACTCTTTCTTATCTTGTTTGATAACACTGCCCAACACCAATTTTGCTGATTTAATTCTAACACCTGTTTTTAGGTAACTTTGGTGTGCTGATTTAAAAAATCACCTTAGTTTTTGCCTATCACGTCAGGTTTTCGAGCAATCAAATACGGAGATATCGCATTTTGGCAGGGTTATGCCCAATTTTTTTTCTTTTCAAAAAAATAAGTTTTTACATACTCAAAATCAGCATGGAAAAGTAAACAATTGTGCAGGGAGTGAACTTTAATATACAATGGTAATATTGACACATAAAGTGATTAAAAGTGTTTAAATAAGCAAAAAATGAATCCATGATCATGACGTCACGCTCACACCTGGGGAAATCACAGATACCCAAGATTTTAATATGTTGTACATGACCTTTAGATTTAATGCACAGATTTGCGTATTCCACAGATAAAATTTTAACAGCAATTTTTGATAAGTGCCTTCATGGATCACCCAAAATAGGCATATTTCATTGCACATTGCACGAAAATCTGATGTGATGGACAAAATCTAAGGTGATTTTTGAAATCAGCACATCAATATTATCCAGAAACAGGTCTTAGAATTAAATCACGAGCAAACAATTTTTTTTTGTTGGTTCTGTGTGAACAGAATTTGAGGTGATGTGATCCATTAAATTTCACATTTCGAAGTATTATAAATATTACAGAGACTAGCTTACTCTACACAATTCCTGAGCACTTGCCTAGCTTGATGGTCTACCTAACCTAGTTGCTTGAACTGTAATCATAAGAATATACAAGTGGCACATCTCACCTGTGCTACTGGAAAGCTTCTCCTCCTCTATTTTCTTCTTTTTCCGTTTTTCAGCTCCTGATGGATAATGTTTCATTTTCCAAGATGCACAAGTCACATCTAGTTAACCACAACTAATCTGCTAAATAATAATAATGATGATAATACAGTAATGATGATGATGATGATAATAATAATAATAATAATAATGTTTCACAGTACTAGAAAAATTAAGCATTTAGGAAAGTATAAGCATATAGTAAGAATAAAGTTAAATAATATAGAAATAAGATCTCACAATAGTTATTTACACATAACGACCAAAACGTTTCGTTTGTCTCCGTTTTATCACATGTGTCTCATACAAAAACTTTAATTAATACGACAATAATAATAATAATAATAATAATAATAACAATAATAATAATGAGGATAATAATAATAATAATAACAATAATATTAATAATAACCAGCTATATTCCTATTCTTGCCCACTGACCTATGACCTGGGAGCCTGTCTAGGGGCCCCCCTACTAGCAGCGGGGCAGTAAGCGTCCGCTTAGTCTGCTTATCCCAGGTAACGGCCCTGTGTATACAGAAACGCAAGTTTTGGAAAAAAAATTGATTTTCTTTCTATTTTATTTTTGCTGAATAATTGATGAATTATTTATTTTTTAAATTACTGAATCATTTTTTAGATTTAGCTTAATCATGTAATCGTGTTAAATTCTGCAGTATTCAGTTTCTTTATACATTCTTTCTTAGTTGTAAAAGATGAAGTCATAACATGCCAAAACTCTAAATTAACACTTCGTTTTAAATTTTAAGCATTTAATTTTTGTTCATATGCATGTTTAATTTTAATCCATAATAAAATGCATATTTCAATTTCCATTTTTAGTTAATTCGGCAAATCATGATAGCATCCGATCTGTCAGTATGCTGTTTAAAAGAAAACTATGACTTCATCTTCAAATATCTTGCTTCTCTGTCTAGAAACTGTTACAGCCAAAAAAATTTACCTTATCTTCAAATATTTTGCCAAAAAATTCAGCCTATTGGGAACAAAAAACAAAACAGGTCAACATTAAATACAGACAATACAAAACAACGCACTTCGTATCATTACAGGGTGCACTCAAACAACACCAATAGAACACCTGCACACAGAAACAAAAATACTGAAAGTTAGGGAACATTTAGACATGAGGGGAACACAATTCATGGCAGCAGCGACAACTAACCCACAACACTTTGCCACTACATGTACAATCATGCACCGACACCTCGCACCATTAAAGTAACACCAGAGAGACATTATAACCAAATACTCCATTTCATATCATGACCCACAGACATCATATAGTACAGAAAACACATACACACACACACCTAACCCATAAAGCCCTGACACGACTCGGTCCGAATGCGGTCCTAGGTGCGAAGCCGCCACCCATTGACAGGTCAGAGACCAGCCTGAGCAGATTGGATCGAGTTAACTTAGTACGATTCCGATGTGGACATGACCCCAACTTACAGACATATAAACACAGACACCACAAACAATTGAACACATTATGACAGACTGTACCGCTCTAGCACAACAACAAACACAACACAACAGCAACATTAAATAGTAATGATGTCACCAAAATTTGTGTATATAAACTCATAATTTTTCAAATTTTCATTCTGATTATTCTGATCTGACCTACAGGCTGAAGCATTACCTGTAACATTTTAGAAGCAGTAAACTACAGTAAGAGAATTTCTTTGTCTTCTTCAAGCTCTGCTTTCTTCAGAGAACTTAGTCTTAAAATAGAAAAAAATAATTTCCCGATACGCTACAAGAAGAATCGGGGAACCATTAGATAATTTAGCAAGTTTCACAGAATCCTCCGATCCACTTCAAGAAGAAATCGGTGTAGTATAAAAGAAACTACTGCGATTCCCTACACGATACCAGCTACTCCAGAGTGAGAAATCCGTTGTTGCCATCTAACCAGAACCCCCATCAACCTCAAACCGCCCAAGGCCATAGACGGAGGGTTTAGCAACTGGCGACCTCTACAACCAGGATTCTTCCAGTCTTCTAGACCCTGGAACTAGAGCCAACATTTAACTAATTGTGGATACAACATTGACCGGCGTGTCACGACTTCCAGTTCTTCACGTCCATCGTTTGACCGGCGTGTCACGAAGTCCAAGTTCTCCACGCCCATTCTTCATCCAGGACAAGTGGCCAGCAAGACACGGCTTCAAGGATTTCGCCGTAGAAATCTTGACCTCTTTTTCAAATCAATTACTAGATATCTGATAAGTCAGCACAATTAACAGTTAATAATTAGTTTCAAGTCAGAATTAACACAAAACACAGTGAACACTCCATACACCAGTGATACACTCTTTTAATTGAAACCGATTTTATATTTAGCATAGAATAATTTTATTTAATGTGCCAATTATAATATTACTGTTCATTCACATACATTCGAGTGAATTTTTGTTTACATTTTTTACATGTGTTTCCAATTTTTCCAAAAATTTTCCTAGTTAGGCAATTTGTTGAGCATTTATTTGTGTATTTCTTAGCGTAGTTAGGAAAGCCACTCAAGTGATCATTCTATAGATTGAGATCGGTTAAGTAGACCAAATTAAAATACTAAATTAACAGTACGTTCACATATGAGCGATTCAGACGGCGTGCTTTCTGACACTGAAAATCCCCCTACACCTACCTTCAAACATATTTCCAACTTCCAAATTTCGAAAACTTTTTCAGATCAAGCACAAGCCAAGATGTCTCAAACAGATCCCCCAGCATAAATTAATTTAGGTAGACTTGTAAACCTTCCCCATACCGTCCTAATTTTTAAGGAAACCATAGACAATAATTTCGTTAAACCGCGCGTAATACCTTGGCTTGAGTCTCTAGAACAGCATTTCTTGCGCGAAAACATCACAGATGATGACGTAAAAATTAGGGAAGCTAAAAGGTTTATTGAGCCTAAAGAGGGGAATGTCCATGATACAGTTACATATGTCCCATCTATTAGCGAAGCTACCACTTAGGACAATTTTAAAAAACACTTATTAGAATTTTATAAGGAAATAACACTCGCACAACCTTTAGCAACATTAGAAGCTGTCTTCCAATCTAGATGGAAGAAAGAACACGAAGATTTAAATAATTTTATTACACGAACACAAACTCGTAGAAGAAGCCTTCCGAGCCGCAGAAAACGCATGCAACATTACATTCACTTCACAGCAAAGAAACCTAATAGTAGCAACGTCCATTTATCAAAACCTACTGTTACCACCAAAAAAGAAATTTCAAGTGTCTCGATATTGACAAACCAAAAAGCGAAGCCAAAAATAAAATAAGGGAACGATACCAGACTTAGCAAGCCAGAACTACCGGATGGGAAGAAAGACCCTCATACACTACATACAACAACAACAACATAAATCTAGGCCGATGCAGAGAACACCGCCTCAGAAAAAAGCTCCACAAACCCAGAATTCACGGTCTCCTCCTCAGTGTTTTAATTATGATAGTTTTGGGCACATAATGAGCCAATGCAATTACCGCCTTATTGCTTTCATTGTCATGAACATGGTCACCGCCGTAGCGACTGACAAATATGTGCTGACAAAGCCCCTTCAGGGTACAGGCCCCACTTCCAGAAGTCAAATCACCAACCCTCCCAAAAGCTCTCCAATTCTCAGAAACCAGTTAATTCTCAGCTTTAACCGAACCACCAAACAGATCACGAACACAAGGCCAGTCACACTATTACACGATGTCCAAACCCCAATATAATCAGCAAGGTCGGATGGTCCGGTAGGTAGGAGTGCCCGTCGAAGAGTAAGTTCCCCCAGAGTACACTTTTCAAAAAGACCCTCCAGTGTATGATGATCCAGTAGCATATGACTCAGGTCCTCCCACAAAAGTCAGTTCAAGTTCTTTTTTAGATCCAGCTTTGGAGGCAGCAGTTCAGCTTCCTCCCCTCTAAATAGTAATAATAAACCCACACACATCCACAAACTACCCATCAGGATTATAAGTGCGAACCTACTAGATTTAGTAATAAATTGCAACACAGATAACCAAGATTTAACATGCAACATTAATTAAGAAACAATGTGCAGATGAGTTACAGGAGAGTATAGATTATAAATATGAAATTAAGCCACCTACAGGTCAACTCAGAGGATTACAGGCACACCCACATCTACAAACTACCCATCAGGATTATAGGTGCGAACCTACTAGATTTAGTAATAAATTGCAACACAGATAATCAAGATTTAACATGCAACATTAATTAAGAAACAATGTGCAGATGAGTTACAGGAGAGTATAGATTATAAATATGAAATTAAGCCACCTTCAGGTCAACTCAGAGGATTACAGGCACACCCATACCTACATATGAAGAAATTGAATTATGTTTAAAAGTTGGTAACGGGGTATATCCCGCAAAATGTTGTATTGTGGACGCAGTAGCCACTTTTCAGACCGATATCTTACAAGGTATGGATTTCTTCAACCAGAAAATTAGTTAAGTGAAGAAATATGACACACTCTCTCTATGAAAATAATAGACAGGTGCCCCAAGTTCAGCCTAATGTTAACAAAATCAGTTTCGTTCGGTTTCCGAACTGAATACAGCCGTATTGTAATAAGCAAGACCATTAAAAATGCATGAACTCATACGTCCTACAATTTTTAATGAATTATCTTCATAGTAACAATTGTTTCTCTACCCGGCCCTTTGGTCGTACTTGCTAGGTACATAACACATTTTCATACAATTATTTGAATCCTATCTGGTTAATTGACTATTTTAACTATGTCTCATACCGTACGATAATATGTCTAATGCATACCTTAATTACAATGTTTACCTACTTCCTTTATGACAGTGGTACATATTCCCTTCAACGGGGATTAAATCCTCGTAACCAAAATTTAAGACAACTCATTCACACTATTTAAAGTTAAGACAATATATATATATATTTATATTTTGCGTTTTCTTTCTGTGAACTTTTAAGGAGAGACGATTTTCACGTCTTATTTTATTTTCAGCCTTTACCGTATGATTTTTTTGTAGGATTAAGTTATGAACAGGGCCGCCGAGATGGTGGGAAAGCCGGGTTAAATCCCCGGGACCCGGACCTCTAGGGGGCCCGGAAAGAAAGGGGACAAAATCTAAAAATATTAATGAAGCAATTGATCAAATAAGAGAGAGGAAATATAATTAATGAACATACATTTTATAGAGATTATCATATTGTATGTTTTGAATAGTGACTTGACATATAATCAGTTTGCTTGTTATGTACACAAAAAACATTCATAATAAAATACTGAGTAAACAGGGGGGGCCATATACCAATCCCTCCCCGGGGCCCGTGCGCAGCTCTCGCCAGCCCTGGTTATGAATGCGTGTACAGTGGAACCTTGCTTAACGAGTGCCTCGTATAACGAGAAATTCGTATAACGAGCCAAAAGAATGGGTGAAAATTACCTTGCATAACGAGCGACACTTTGCTTAACGAGCAAAATATTTCGTCAAAATTTAAAGCGTAGACAAAAACAAATGTCTCTAGACAGTTTCCTCGTGAAAAAGGATCCAAAAGAAAGTGAAAGTGCCTCTAAAATATTTAAAGTTAGTGACTGTGAGCTCGTCGAGAATGTTATTGCATTGAACGAAGACGATTCTCCTCCTTCCCCTCAATAACCCTCTCCTCCTCCCCTGTCTCTTCATTTCCTTTGCGTGCGTCAGGAGCACCTTCTCTCTTCGTAAGTTATTTATAAATTTCACCGTTTACTAATTATTTACATTCTCTTTTGGGTTAATTTTTATTAATAATCTTTTCATTTCATGCAATAATAATTTAAAAAACGCCTTTAAATATCATTATAAATATTATTTTAAGTATTTTTTAAGCATGGAACACATTATCATATTTTACATTGATTCCTATGGAAAAAATTGCCTTGCTTAACGAGCATTTTGCATAACGAGCACAATTCGGGAACGAATTATGCTCGTTAAGCAAGGTTCCACTGTATTTGACAGGTTACAAATTCGTCCGTTTATGCAGTAAAGGGTTAAGCCAACCGGTTTGTTTTTCGGGTAATTTACGCTCAAGTCGGGGAACAATGGTACGTTATGCCACACACAATATTTCCAAAAGGAATTAAAAGTTCAAAGTTCAAAAGGAATTTTAATCCAATTTTGTTTCATTTTAGACACAGGATCTTCGCGGGACCCGCTTTATGTAAAGCTTCGAGAAACACTGATTTCCTTTTCAAATTTTAAGTTTGTTACACTTATGGCCGGTCTTTCTTAAAGAAATTTTTAAATTAAAATTTAAAATTCTCCTCTCGAGGATATTCCTCAGGCGAAACCAAAGGGTAAACAAAAACACCTTTGAACAATCATTCACTCTTGAGGTATCAACAACCGTTGATTTTTGACAACGCGAGCGTGATTTATACCTTCTACGAATCTACGCTAACCTCTGGTCCACTTCAATCCAAAGAGCAAAAGTAATTTAATGTTCGCGTAACATGAAATCGATCTTAAAATTATTTCATTTTTATTTTTTTATTTTAACACAAACAAATTCGTATCGTTTTTGCAGGATCAATTTTGTTTGTTCGTTAATTTATAACCAGTAATTAATTAACCTGGAGCAAGTGCAGTTTACGTCCCCCTGTGGTACCTACTGTAGTTTACGTTCCCCTACATTATTCTAGTGTAGTTTGTGTTCCCCAACTTTGTCTGCATATACCTAATCAAATAAAACGTTAAAACTAACGAAAATATTACGACTTAACCTAACCAATCGATCGTCAATTAATATATATATATATATATATATATATATATATATATATATATATATATATATATATATATATATGTGTGTGTGTGTGTGTGTGTGTGTGGAGAGGAGGGGCGACAAGCTTGACCTTCGTGAATGAAGAAATGAGGAATCATCGCACGAAACCTTTGAAAGGTTGAAAGGTATATATACAGTAATAAAGTTAATGGAGCAAGTGTAGTTTACGTCCCCCTGACACAAAAGGGGACACAAACTACACTAGGTCAAAGTTGGGGAACGTAAACTACACTAGGATCTTTAAGAGACATTTTTTAAATGAATCCATCAAATAAAACGTTAAAACTAACGAAAATATTACGACTTAACCTAACCAATCGTCAATTTATATATCATCGCACGAAACCTTTCAAAGGTTGAAATATATAGGGTGAACCAAATGTAGGTGGACAGTAAATGATAACGTTTATTTTGAGAATACATATTTAATTTTTTTGTATACTATAATACAAAATAAAATTTAAATAAATTTAGTTATAATATTTAATATAATATAACACAAACACCATAGTTATAATGAACACCATAGTTATAATATAATATAACACAAACCGTATTCAACCTACTGTCCACCTACTTTTGGTTCACCGTGTATATATATATATATATATATATATATATATATATATATATATATATATATTGCAGTTAAATGCATATATATATATATATATATATATATATACCTTTGAAAGGTTTCGTGCGATGATATATAAATTGACGATTGGTTAGGTTAAGTCGTAATATTTTCGTTAGTTTTAACGTTTTATTTGATGGATTCATTTAAAAAATGTCTCTTAAAGATCCTAGTATAGTTTACGTTCCCCAACTTTGACCTAGTGTAGTTTGTGTCCCCTTTTGTGTCAGGGAGACGTAAACTACACTTGCTCCATTAACTTTATTACATTATTCTCATACATAACAATATATATATATATATATATATATATAACAGAAACTTAGTGTGCATAATAGTATTATTTTATATAAAACATTTTTTTAAATTTAAATCCTTGTCATTACTGTATAACGACCATTTTCAGTATCTATTGTTTTGTTCACTCTAATGGCGTTGAAATGGAACCCGGACAGAATCCCGAAAGTCATAATCTAGAAAACCATAAGCCCGAAGGCCGTAATCCTGACAGGCCAAAATCCCGACAGGCCAAAATCCCGACAGGCCAAAATCCCGAACGTCGTAATCCTTACAGGCCAAAATCCCGATAGTTAAAAATCACGAACTAAGAGCGAATTCATCTGCTCCCACCTGGAAGCAAAGTTAAACTATCTCGAAGCAAAGGTAAAACCGCGAGTAAACTAAAAATTATCAGTGTAACTTCACCTCTAGAACGACATGGAAGAAATTTGTGAAATTGTTCCTTCTCAAAAAGGCAATAACAAAGTTAACGCAAAAGCGGTTATTTAATGGTGAAAGATAAAAGTCGGGAAGACGATTATTACTGGTGCTGTGAAAAACGAAAATCACTTAATTGTAAAGGTAGAGCAGTAACAAAACTTTTAAATGGACAACATCACCTTAAAAAATTTGAGGATCACAATCACGCTCCATATGCAAGTGCAGCTAATTAGGTTAGGTTAGGTTGCATTTTTTCTTTTAGTTTTTATTATTTTAAGCTATAAGTAAATATTAAATATAAACTATTATCTTGTCGGGATTTCGACTTGTCGGGATTATCGCTTGTCGGGGTTTTGGCCTTCGGGATTTTGGCGCTCGGGCTTATGGCTTTCAGGATTATGGCAGTCGGGATTATGACCCAGACCCGTTGAAATGTGTATTATTTATACATGTACAATGGTATTATTTTATATTAAACTTTATTTTTAGAAATGAAATAATTGTTATTATGTGTAACTAATATTTGCATTACCTACTGTTTTGTTCACTAAGGGCGTTGTAATATGTATTATGGGTATATAAAGGTATTATTTTAGATTAAACGTTTTTTCAAAGCATATTTGCCTGCCTTTTTAAAGGGTTTTTAGTGCCTAAACATCCGGGCTCTAATAATCTATATATAATATTTATCTGGGACAACCAAGAGGGGTTACAGACACCCAGTAACCTCCCTGGATACGGCCCTGCTGTGTGCAGATGATGTAGCGGCCCTTGGTTCGGAACTCACGTATAGCTGTAGGTCCCCTCCGTCGCATGACCCTTGATTTACGAGTGAGGTTAAATAATCCTACCTTCATTAGTGCATACTAACAAAACAACAGTGTTAGCCTACTGATTTAGGTGAATCTTCCCTCGCAATACTTACCATATGTAATCAAGAAGCGGGTATATAATAACCAAAAGATATATTGTGATGTAGCGAGGTGGTTTCTTCTTATTTCTTCCTTTCCACTGTCTCGCTTAATCATGTGGGATCTAAACTGATCAGTAGCCCGACGCTAAAAATGTCGGCCAGGAAGGGTGAGACAAAAGTGCTAAGTAGAGGTGTACTGACTGAGTGTCGTGCGGACTCTCAGCACGAATGTAGAAATTGACAGTGGCCTGAATCCGGTGACATGGTTCCCTCGTTTGGTAGACGGAATTGTATACGTAGGGCTTTCGACCATTTAAAACGTCAAACATTCCTGAGCTTATACTACTCTCCACAATAATTGCAAATTCTTATTTATCACTCTTATCTCGGTTAGCTACGTCGTCAAGGAAGATCACCATCGAATAACCTTGACAAACCCCTTCTCGAAGTGAGGTGTATAATTTGCGATCAAGTGCACAAAGTAAATTTCAAGGTGAATGGAAACAACCACGTTCACTTTTTATTATTTCATTAATACGCTTAAGAGTATAAGTAAATTCTGTTTAATTCCTTAAATTTACAGACTACAGCAGAAGTAATATTTACAAGGTAAGGGCGTGTCACTTCACAAAGGATGTAGCCACAGGCACAGTCACGGAGGGGCAGGAACGAGGCCAAGAGCCACGGGCAAGAGAGCGCCGCTCTTGACTCTCCCAGGGTTTTTATAGCCTCGGGTAGGCGGGGCCAAGGCGAAGTGAGTGTCGCTCTTTTACGGGGTTTCGCGAGGGGTTTCCCCAGCCAGCGCCTACGAGAGCGCTTCACATCAAAACTTGAGCGGAACTATATTTGAGGGGATAACCCACTAAAATATTAACTATTCCCTGCCAACCTGGATGTTTTCGTTCGGGGTATAAATCATCATTGTTTCTGTCTAGAGGCGCCAGAATGGCGGCTGATGGTAGGTCTAAGCCCTTACAAAAGGGAATTGATTGGAAAGGGAATCATAGAGCGTAACTGAATTCCATAGTCGAGAAAATCAATAAGTGATTTTCCAGAACTGAACAAAATACTGATTAGAGGCAGCCGAAATTCGGTGTGTAATTGGGCCAGAATAAGAGAAGAAGGGCGGTATATAGGTTGACACAATTATGCTTTATCTATGGGCATAGCAAAGGAATTTTAGTAAAACTTAACTAATCAAAGGAATGAAATTGAAATGTTTACAGACGCTCGCCTTGTGGTGTGATGCTGACGGAGAATTCATGCGATAAACATGTTTTCATGTACGTATCGCATTTAATGATTTATTTTTGAGATTACAGGGAGGATAATTTGAGAGTACATGGGAATACGAAGGGGTTACTCCGCATATGAAAGATTACACACTCTGTGATGTCAGGACTAAGGAATTTTGGGTTCGAACATTAGAACGGTTCCAACATTAGAACGGTTTCAACATTAGAACGTAATTCGTCAAAGACAAACTCGTTTGGACCGTAGAGTTTACTGCTACGTGACATGCGAATTATGGCCGAGTGCAGACTGCCAACGAGTCGGCTTTCAAAAGTCGGCCGACTATAAGAACTCATTCTTACTTAGGTTTGCAGAAAAAAGTATTTCAATTTCATGGCTGTTACATACTTATTAATTTCTATTTAAATATATCTGTAATGCATATGCAATTTAGAGCTCTTGGTATATGTTTCATATAAATTTATTGCATCCCTGAATGGCGACATCATTCATTTCACCATAATAGAATATTATTTGTGTTACAAATAATAGAATATTAATTGTGTTTTTGTGTTACAAGTTTTGGAATATTTTCCTCTCAAAATTTTCCCATTACAAATTTTACATAAGACATAAGTTTCATTTTTTTATTTCTATAAAATACTTCTAAACTGGGCTACTTTTATTTAGCCGCATCCATTTTGTTTATTTTTGGTTTGACGGTTTGACAGAAGGTTGCCACATATAAAGTTCTCCTTTTTACTATGACTACGGTACTGAATAAAGTTAGACTACTTTAGTCTGAAATGGTCTGCCTAATTATTTCTAACTAAAGTCCTGAAGGAAGACTTAGCTAAAGGGCCTATCCTGAAATGATGTTTTGTACTTATACTGATAATGATAAATTAGATATTTAGCAACTAAGCCGACTAGTCGGCCAATAATAGCCGACTATGAATAGTCAGCTGAATAGGCTGACTGTGCTGACTACCGACTATTTACCGATTAGTCGGTACATCTCTAGTGCTAAGTTTTGATTTTAATTTACAAAATGAACAGTTGTTCAAATGTTAAGCTTCAAAAATACGTTGATGATTTAAAAATTGGAAAAGTTTATACAAAAATAAATTTTTAAAAACTGTTTGAAAAGTCTGAAATGAGTTTTCAATCTTATACTTATATTGGAGCAAATTGTGAAAACTTCAAGAAGCTTAGAATCTGTCATTGGTACAAACAATTTAATAAACTAGAAATTTGCGGATCAAACCCGGCAAGGGGATAATGAGAAATGAACCCTACAACGGAGCAGAACTAGCTGATATGGGCCTTCTTAGTGTCTCCTTTTACTATATAACGCCAAAAAGACAACAAAAAAACGAAATAGGACTGGTTTCTGGACCTTTGAATTAATTAAGGTTCAATCAAATATTTATAAAAAAAAAACATCTTAAAGGGGATTCTTATCGAGTTACGACTTTGGTCACTGAACCTTTGAACTGAAGAACGTTTGACCCAATATTTGTTAAAACCATCTTCAGTGGTTGGAGGTTACCTCAGACACTCGAGTCAGACAGTCTTTTGTTTCTGATAACACTAGGCAACAAATTTCAACTTTTTTTTGTTACAGACACGTGAACTACTGATTCCTACTAAAGCGCTGATGCTGATTTCAGATCTGATATCAAAATTTCTCTATCACGTCCAGATTTTGTGTAACCGGAAAACCCTATTTTTCATTTTTTTTCTCACCCGCTTCTATTACGAAAGCCGTCTAAGCTACTTTTCCGTGCCACGTTTTATGTTAAGCATACTTAAATAATTAGTGAACAGGGATGTCTTTCCGCCTTTATTCTGGCTTAAGACAGACAGCGGAATTCCGCTAGCGGAGTTACCACCCCTGCGCCCAACCATCCACCCAAAGCGCGTTAGTATTTTGTTGTTACTACTGAAAGGCAAATTCCTGTTCTTAAGTGAAACTTTGGTGTGTCCTCTTCCTTTGTCGCTTGTAGGATGACGAGCTCTCCTTCTGCAGGAACCAACAATAATCTCCCATCATATTTGGGTTGAAATTACCTTGGTATCTGTTTTCCATAACTGAGATCTGTTGGTGGAAGCACTCACCATGCTCGTCACTTACAGCCCCAAGGTTGGCCGGGAAGAAGTCAAGATGAGAATGTAAAAAATGAATTTTCAAAGACATGCTGCATCCCATTATTTCATAAGATTTAAGCATGTTTTCTACGAGTTTACGGTGGTTTTCAGCTTTGTGGTTTCCAAGAAAATTTTTGACAACTTCAACGAAAGATGTCCATGCTCCTAGTTCATTCTCATTTAGGTTAGATGGAAACGATGAGTCGTGGATGACACTGCGGATCTGTGGTCCAGTGAAAACTCCAGCTTCTAGCTTAGCATCTGTCAATATTCCTTTGAATTTATCCTTTAAATATTGGAAACCACTACCTTGATGATCCATACCCTTCACGAAATTTTTCATAAGGCCAAATTTAATGTGAAGTGGTGGAAGATGTACTTTCTGAGGGTCAATAAGTGCTGGGTGTTTCACATTGTATTTACCAACAACATGTTCAGTTCTAGATGGCCAATCATGTTTTTTGTAGTGGTTCTTGTCATCTCTGCTGTTCCATAGACACAAAAAGCACATATGCTTTGTGTAGCCCAACTGTAACCCAAGAAGTAATGATACAACTTTAAGGTCGCCACAAATATTCCATGTGTGGTCCTTATATTTGATGAGTCTTAGCAGCAGTTTCATCGATTCATAAGTCTCATTAAGGCCAGTGGCATGTGCTACAGGTATTGAAGGTTTTTCATTGCCGTTGTGCAGTAATACAGCTTTAAGGCTAGCTTTACTAGAGTCAATGAACAGTCTCCATTCTTTTGGATCATAGCGACAGCCAATCCCTTGCATCAGACCACTGATATCGTGGCAGAAACAAACGTTTCTTCCTGTAAGTAAAATGATGAAAACTGCAAATGGCGATGGCGGAAATGGGAAACTTTGGTGTTTGGTTGGAGAAGATTAAATTCTTGAAGTCTTGAACCAAGCAACTCTGCCTTTTCTTTTGGTAATTCCAAATCATTGAAGTGATTTTTCGGCTCACGCCAAACCATGGGGACTGAGAACGGCATAGCTTTTCTTTTACCATTCATCCAAGCTATTAACATTGCATTGCACTGTGCACAGCAAATATGTGGTGCCCAGTCCCTCTGTTGGTCTCCTAACTTACAGTCAAAATAACACTTGTAGGCAAGTTTAATCTTTGTTGTTATGTTTCTACGTTGTGGCTTAGGTGTATATTGTCCACAGACAAAGCAGAAGTTGTCTGGGTGATTTACACAAGCACGTCTATTTGATGCCATTTTTAATTACCATACAATATCTGAAAAAACGTAGAAAGTAATTATTACGATGTGCAAAATAAAAAGAAATACACACCGTAGTACAAAACAAATGCTATAAAAACACACAAGTCACCACAACCTGTCACTTGCTCATCAGCAGAGAGCTTCAACAACCGTTCTCCTTGACTGTCACGTAGCGACTGACTGTTGGGCCGTTGCCCGTTACTATGCTCTTGACTCAGTGTTGCCAACTCGGGATAAATTTTATTTATCAAAATTGTTCGAATTTGTATATAGTTGGCAAAAAAAATTGCTTTAACCTTGAAAAGCAAGTTTCATATTACTGGCATTAAGCCGATTAAAACCAAAATCTGGACGTGGTAGAAAATTTTACTAAAAGTGATTTGCATTTTACACAAAATCTAGACGTGATAGAAAAAATCTAATTATAGATTTGAAATCAGCATACCGAAATTAGCTAGGAGCACCTATTTGGTCTTCTGTAACAAAATCTTTGTTGCCTAGTGTAATTGTTGCCCTAAAACACATAAATTTGTAATTTTTTCTTTGATGTTTCCGAACCTATGTTAGTTATAAGGGTATGAAGTTTCACTAAGCTTAAAACTATTTTATAAAGTCACATATTTAATTTTCATAAAACGCAAAAGACAGATCGCTGTGAACTTTACAGGGATTTGATCACTGTCCCCAGCAGTGATGTAGGACTCGAGACCAGTCTTGAGACCTTTTTTTCTGGTCTCGGTTTCGGTCTTGGGCATGGTGGTCTCGACCAGGGGTGTAGTGTTGCAGGAGCACACGGGAGCGGCGCTCCCACACCTCCATTCATCCAAATTTTATTTATTTATTTTTTTAGTTGATACTTGGAAGTTGGGAACAAACAGACTGAGATGAAAGCACTGGCTTCTAAATGTGATTTTAAATTTTTAATATTCCAAGTCTAAGTGAAGTAATATTATTATTATTTTATTATTATTATTTTATTATTATTATTTTTATTATAAAATAGTTTAACCAGACCAGTGAGTCTCAACTGCCGCTCGTCAACATACATACATTATTAGGAGGAGATTGTAGACACCAATCGACCAGGGAAGTACTCCAGGGAGGACGTTAGGCAGGAGACAGGGAATGCTGGAACTCCCCTTTCTCCTGTCACTGTCCTCTTTACTCTTTAGCTGATCTTCTTGGCTCATCTACCCTGTGAGCAGTCCAGCATTTCTCAAACACACACTTCTCCCTTTATTTTTCACTACACATGCATGCATTTTGTACACTACACACTCTTTTCAAAATTTCTAAAAAAAAAAAAATGATATCGTGAGCCTCGGAGACCTTGATTTTGGTTCTCTCTTTCTTATAAAGGGGGGCATTTTTGCGGGCACCCGCCCTTGGCCCCTCCTTTCTGCATAAAAAAATACAGCGTCTCCTTGCAAGTTCAAGAATATATGAGAAACAGCTTACTCCCAACTGTGTGGGGCTGGCAGAGACACGGTAAGACACTTGTACCCATTACCACTGATCAGCCTGCTGCACCACTCAAACGAATTAACTTTTGTCAGCTGTGGGTGTAAAGCAGGGTGTGGGAAGACATGTGGATGCAGGAAAGCAGGAATGGTGTGTTCCAAAATGTGCATTCATTGCAATGGTATGAAGTGTGACAATGTACCCACAGTTGAGTTGGAGTGACTGAGCTGTATATGCTGGCAACATTCATGAACAAAACTATTTTCTACCTGTACGTAGTGTTCCCTTCATAAAAAGATATTAATCTCAATATTCATATATTGTTTTTCTTGTGAAAGTGAATGTTAAGACCATAGAAAGAAATGGATGTCATGGAACAATGTAGCAAGTACAGTATCTGTAATACTAAGGAGGGAAATCGCGTAAAATTTGTTCAATTTTTGGAAAAAAATTATTACCCATTACAACATTTGGGCAGATACAGGATAAATAGTCATAATATATGGTAATGCGTGTTGGTATCTACTCCACTATCAAATTCCATGACAATTAGGACAATATTTTTAATTTTATGAATAAAATTGTGATTTTTACAAATGTATTTTTTTCAGGAGAAAACGTGAAATAGCGGTTACACATCATACTTAGGGCTGGCATAAGGGATCCCGGAGGAAGTAAAGTAGACAGCTCATTTCCCTTGATTTCGATCTCGGGATTTCCCCGTATTCTATTTTCAGGGGAGACTTTTCAACAGTTTTATTATGAGGTATATTTATTTCATGCAAAGGCTTTTCACAAATTGAAGTTTTCGGTCACCTGTTTTTTAAACTTTGAAAACCGTTTTCGCTTGAGTATGGGGTGAAATAATATCCCGGGATCCCGGATGCCCACCCCTAAATTCATGCTCCGTTGTGAGGAAAGCACACAGGGGAAACTTTGAGACTTTTGATATGTTGTTCCTTATAATATTCTGGAACTATCCCGAACAAATTAGCTTAGTGCTATTTATTTCCGGGTTGAGTTAATTTTTGGTCTAATATTCTTCCACTACTCGATCATCAGTCCACGCTCCGTGTCAACACTTTTTAATTACTTATAAATATACTGTAAGTTTCTGTGAATTAACTGCGTTTAATGACCCGTTCTTGTTACATCGGAATGTAAATGTTTGCGTAAGATCTCCAAGAGTTTACGAGAGTATTAACAGCATTTGAATGAATGCAAAAGACCACTTTTTTCTACGTAAAGGTCAAAATATGATAATAAAAACCCACTCTAATAGAGAGAGTTTATTTCCACAACAGTTTCGATGCCCACTGGCATCCTCTTCGGGTTGATACAGAAAAACGAATGCCAGTGGGCATCGAAACTGTTGTGGAAATAAACTCTGTCTATTAGAGTGGGTTTTTATTATAGTATTTAAATGATTGGAGTTAAGCGTTGTGTATAAAACTAAGGCAAAGAATTCTTATGCACTGATGGAAATTGTTCAGGAGTAATGTTCACCTCTCGATTTAGAAATGGTACTGAAAAATTGGTATGGTCATATAACTCGCGATTTATTACATGAAGAATTGTGACACGTGTGATAAGTACTATATAGTGTAAATGATGGGAAAGTGAAACTAGGAATTGTCGTCCAAATATATATATATAGCAACATTTGTACAATTAGTGTAGAGTGAAAGCGCTTTTCTCAGATCTCTCTTTTTCAGAACTTTAACATCGGGAGTCGCCATGGAAGGAATAAAGATCATCAATTCAGACGAGACTGAGTTGTCTCCTTACAGGAAGATGGAGGAAGACAACGCTTCACAGAATCAGCTGAATCATCATGACAACACGAGTCACTCGAGGTACAAATGAGCAACTCAGAACGAAATATCCATTGTTTATTCCGTTTCAGGATCGGTTCAGTATCTCCACTTCTAAAGAACTCGTGTTTCTTCCTTGGTATACATTGGATTTGTTTTAATAATGATGCCTTGCAGGCATAATACGCATAAAAGTTCAACAGATTTGGTTCACATGCGTGTACACTTTATTTGAACAGTTTCGAAAGAAAAGTTCACCTAGAAACATTATATATATATATATATATATATATATATATATATGGTGGTGTAGTATGCGCCTCAGTGGTGTAGTGGTTAGCGTCGCTCACTACGAATCTATCGGCTCCGGGTTCGAGACCCGACGGCAGCCGGCGCGCAGCAAAACCCAGCTGTTCATCCTTCCACACAATAAAGAAAGTGGTTGGTAGATGAATGGGTACCCTAGGTGGCCTAGTGATTAAGACGCTGGGCTGCTGATGGGGCGTGGTTCGGATTCCACGTTAAACTGTAGGTCTAAGGTGGAGTGAAAAGCTTGACCTTCGTCAGAATGAACAATTCGGGCGGAAGCTAACCAAAGGTTATATATATATATATATATATATTGTATAATGCTGTTTTTCTTTTATATTTAATCTTTTGAGGATTAATAAAAATTCAAAAACAAAACCCAGTCATTAATTAATTAATGATTAATAACTTTTTACGCCTTTTAGAAATTCTAAATGTAGGTGAATTTTTTTTTCTGAAACTGTAGAAGAAGAGGATCAAACTAAAGAAGTCCTAAACTAAATTGGTTCCACCACCCAAAGTTTGGGAAAATTTTCAGGAAACAAAATTTTTTCTGGAAAATAGTTTGTCTGTTCTCAAAGTGAAAGGTGAATAGAATAGAATAGAATAACCTTTATTAAAAATAATAAAATAAATACATTTTTTCAATTTACAATGACGAATAATTGTGAAGCTCGACTATTTATTTTATTTAATTTGGCCCTTAAGCTTTAGGCTTTACTGGGCTCTTATTAAAAATAGGCAGCTCGTTGTTATTAATTAATAATAATAAATAAGTAAATAAGTATTATCAAGAGTTAAAACATGTATTACAATATTATACAATATTAATGGACAATATTAAACAATATTAGTGGACATTAAGCTTAGATTTTTGTTAGTATGCCATTATTAATCGGGATTTCAACTTGGTTTTAAACAAATTTACATTCACAATATTTTTTTATATCGGCATGCAAGTCATTCCATAGTTTCAATCCAATGAAAATGAGTAGTTTATGAGATGAAGACAATCTAAATTGAGGTATAACAAGCTTTGATCTATTTCTGGTCTGATACGAGTGGATTTCTTGATGAGTCACAAAATATCTATTTACCCATTGCAAATTAATAGTTTTGTTCTTACACTTGTAAATAAAAATAAAATGTGCCAGTTTGGTTATATCGTTGAGCTTTAGTAAGTTTAACTCTTTAAATAATGCACTAGAGTGATCAAGGAAATAAGAATCAGATAATAACTTTATTGCTCGTTCTTGGATGACAAAGATACCATTTAATGCGTTGTTAGCGGAGTTTCCCCAAACAAGGGTGCAGTATGTTATATAAGGCAGAACAAGAGTATGAGAAAGAGTCAATAAAACTTGTTTAGAGACTAAATTTCTAAGTTTAAACATTATAGCAACGCTCCTTGAAATCTTTTTCGCGATATAATTTACATGATCACTCTATTGCAAATTCTTATCTAGCATTACACCAGTAGCATGGGTGCAAAATGGGAGTGTGCAGGAATGGTGCAATGCAATATAGATCAATGTTGCAAGATGTTGAAAGGGGTATGCAACATCAATGCTGCAAGGGGGGTAGGGTTATGCAACAACTCAATGCTGCCAAGGGAGAGAGGGGAGGGAGCTTCGGGGGGAGAAGGGAGGATGACCTCACCCCAAAGGGGTAGCCTTAACCTAAGAGAGGAAGAGAAAGGAGGTGTTTGGGGGAGAAGTTGGGATGTCCTCACCCCCCAAAGGGAAACCTAACCTAAGCCTTAACCTAAGAAGGAAGGTGTTCGCCTGGCTGGAGCCAGACGCATTATGAACATCCAGGAGCCAAGCAGTTGTTATATAGGGGGTCGTGAGTTGCCAGATACCACTTATTTATACATGGAGGCGGTTACCAGATACCACCATTTAATTTAATTTTCATTTAGATGAGTTGCCAAATAATGTTCCTATTTATATGAGGAGAGTTGGCAGATACCACCAGTTATCTTAATTTTTATTTACACGAGTTGCCAAATAATTTTTATTTGTTTATTTATCAAAAGCAAGAGCGACTTTCTCCTTAAAGTTATTCAGCAAGAGAACTAATTATTAAAACGAAACCCAATATTAACAATAAAAGAAATAAATTTAAACCGAAATAAATAAAACACCATTACATCATTCTGTTTATTTAGACGATTTATTGGAATCAGAAATATATAGAAGATAAATATACACTCCTATACATACGATGGAATATATATGATCAAAAAATAAAATAAAAAAAGAGTATAACCATCAATACAGGATATATATATATATATATATATATATATATATATATACATATATTATATATATATATATATATATATATATATATATATATATATACACACAATTATATTAAATAATAAATGCGCAAAACACTAAACTCACTCGTAATAGAGTCTACAGTCACATCATTATTGCTTTGCACTACGCAGTAAACACGGCTTAACATTATTTCACCGCTCAAGTTATAGGGAGACCTATACTCTATATAAATAGCCTTCATATCGTTCAATACTATTTTGTACCCACTTTACATCCGTTTGGTAAGTTATCTTTAAACGATTTTATTCAAAAGCACGCACAAAGAAATCGTCGTTAACCATAACATCATTATTAAATATTCCTTTTCAATCGCGAGTTTATTCTTACCGAAGAACCAAGTGCCCATTTACCTAGCAGCCAATTTTTCTACTTTTTATTGTTGTAACCGTTGAAGAAAACGTTCTCAAAAAACTCGGAATGGTTCCCATGTTTTCTTTATAACAATAAATCTCTCACGCCAGCACAAGTTCTTTTACGGAACTCTTTTTTCGATGTATAACTCGCACGCTGCTTGAAGTATACAGTAGCTAATAATTCACAATGCAGGTCACTTACCGAAACAAGAAAATGATTTATAATTCCGTCGAATTAAGGGTAATATCCTGTAAGCCTTCCCGTTATCTTAACCGCACTCTGTCTGACTCTGACGATGAGGCTATGACTCACTCCAGCATTGATGGCTCCCGAGTTCCACAGAGGAACTGTTCACATCTTCTGAAGGCTGTGTGTTCCACGTGCCGCAGATCTTATAGATAATGTAGGCCCTGAATATGAGCTTGAATAATCTCAATGAAATTACCACGCAAAAGAGAGAGTCATTCCCTAACGAGGTGTACTTCTGAATAAAGGAAAAGCCTTGGAATAATTTTTTCTTTTTCCTTGTGGGGATCAGTGTCGTGTACGCTTTAAGTGTTTCTATATAGATGTACCTTTATTAGAGGATGGAAATGCTACTTTTTCATTATTTTATACAATATATCTTTTGGTAAGTTCCTAAAATATTTGTGTGTGTGTGTGTGTGTGTAGAGAGAGAGAGAGAGAGAGAGAGAGAGAGAGAGTTTATTTTTGTTTCACACCGCTTTCTCATTTTTTATGGTTGGAATATACATCGTGCATTCACCACTTAAGAAAATATCACAAGATAATCACGCAGGAACAAACTCCTATATTTTTAATCTGCGTAATCGGGAGTCGAACCCTCGACCTCAGTGTCTTCGCCCTGGTTTATAGGGAAACGGTGGTTCACATTGCCTACGTCTCATATCCAAACTGTGTACAATTTAAATCATATGCAAGTAAAATAGGTTTTTATGTCTACGAATACAGTAGACTAAATGATTAAGTCTATCAATTTGGTGAAAACACAAACGTCTGCTAAGAATGTAAGAATGAAAAGTTATACCCACTAGTCAATAGTTTTCAGTATCAAAATTTTCTCCTTAATTAAAAGTTTAGCCTCTTAATTATTTCACGCACGCGAACGTTTTTACAGAAAATAAGTAAATACAATATTGAAAACAGTAACTATGAGTCGAGAGAGGTTCTCTGTGTAGCGATGTTGCTACATAGCTCTGTATTCTGTCAATGAGTTAAGCTAGGTTAGGAGTGTCGTTAAGGCAATGATGGTTTAAGTTATTTGGTATTCATTATAATTAATATAAAAGAAACTGAAAAAAAATGCTATGCAAAATGGTGTAGAATGTAAATCTAAGTTTAACTAAAATATACCTTTTTAATTAATTATATATATATATATATATATATATTTGAAATATACTCGGAGAATGTGAAAATCTACTTGAGAGGAATAAATGAGCTTTCTCTGGATCGCTTAAAATAACGGATGTGGCTTGGAAAATTATCTAAACGGGAGATAAGATGCATATTAAGTAACGTTTACTTAAGAACTGAAATTAAAAATATTTCTTTTTCGCTTACACTTATTTACCGTAAGGCTCATACAAAGCTTCGAGAAATGCAAAGCGGTGTGTTACATTTTTCGTTCCGGGTTTTGGGGCGACCGTAACACGGAAAAATGCGTTTAAATGTGAGATTAATAGCAGTAAGGTGACATTTCGAAATAGACGATGTACAAAATGTGTGACATCTCTCGTACGCGTTGGTACGTTCTTACAAAGATGTAGGTTTCACTAAATATAAATTTTAATGATAATTACATGTGATTTTCGATTTTTCTTTGTGGAGTGTATTTCTTGTATTACTACTTAAATAAGTGTTGTGTCCTGGCTGCGTTTAGTTGAGTTTCTTTTTCAAATTTTCCTTTTCCGATCTATCGAAGTCTTAAAAACTATATATACAATTTGTAAACTTCAAGGTCTGAAAAAAAAATAAATAAATAAATTATCTGTGAGGGGAAACAAATCTTTAATTTAAGGGATTCTAATGTTTAAGATGATAGGTGCTGATGGATCGTTGATCATGTTAAACTATAGGCCCATGTGAAATGATACATTTGGTGCGATGCGCATTTTCCACACGATTACGAGAATTATAAGAAGCCTACGTTTTTAAAATGCGCTTGTAACAATGTGCTGAATTAGGAATCAGTTTGTCAAGCCTCGTGTTTATTCGAGAAGTAGAACACTATATACAGGGTGGGCCGAAAGTCTGGATCCATAGGAAAATATTTATTTTAATACATAAATTACAACAAATGGTAAATACTTAAAATGAATATCAACTTTAACTCGTAAATGCGTATCCGTGATACTGTACAGTGGTTCGTACTCCAGTATAAACAACAAATTATAACAAATGCTCAAATTGGCGGCCTCTGACATCGAGACACTTAGGGATGGAATTTATGATTTTTAATAATTCTTCGAATTGACGTTCTCGAGATGCGTGTTTCATTTGATAATCTTCTTGTTGACTTTACTGGACTATTCGTTAAAGTTTCACATACCATTGCAGAGGTATTTTCATCAGTTGCAGTTTTTGGACGACCAGAACGCCGTCGATCATGTACACTTCCTGTTTCTTTGAAACGTTTAAACAACTTGTCAACAGTCGCATGTGTTACTGGATGCTTATCAGGATGATTTCTATTGAATTCGGTAGCAACTTCTCTGTGTGTAGCGCCCTGTCTTGCGTACATGAGCACAAGTTCTACCCGGTCTTCTGTTGTTAGATTCGAAGCCATTTCTGGGCTGAAATAAAAAAGTATTTGAGTATTTATACTGGAGTACAAACTATTGTACAGTATCACGGATACGCATTTACGAGTTAAAGTTGATATTCATTTTAAGTATTTACCATTTGTTGTAATTTATGTATTAAAATAAATATTTTCCTATGGATCCAGACTTTCGGCCCACCCTGTATATATATTACGGTGAATTTGAGTCCATATTTTTGTATTTATTCTGCGTGAAAGTGAAATTATGTGGTGTCTCTACAACGAAAAGAAGTGTTATTGTTACAGTTTAGATCTTGCAGCTATAGGTTTAAATGTATTGCTTAAAACATCAGATGCGTTATTTAGAATAGGGAATTTTTTCTTTTTTAATCATCAAAGACGTTAGGCCTAAAATGCGTGAACTAATGACCTAGATTTAGTAGGCGTGAGAGAGGTCCTCATTCCTGACAGTGTGTGTGTGTGTGTGTGTGTACCGTTCTTAGTTCGTAATTTATCGAGAATTAATTTTATCTAGAAACAAGAATTTTCATATCTTAGAATAAAAAGAATTAAAAAATTAATTAACACTTTGTTTCCCCCATAATAATAACCACGGGATTCTCTGTCGGGTTCTTATAATTTTCGTACAATTTTTTCGTTGGGTGAGCAATCAATAAGTATGATTGTAATTGCGGAGGCAGCCACGGATCAATTTGAAAATTTTCCCTCACCGTCTTTCCTGAGGATCCCCCAAAACCCTGTACCCTGTTGTGCGCTTGCTGTTCTGATGATGATGTACCATCGATCGGTGGCTAGCATCGCTGACTATGAATCAGCCGGTTTCGGGTTCGAGACCCTGCGAAGGTAGTTAGCGCGCGGTAAACGTTCATCCTACCGCACAATTGTTTGGTAGATAAATGGGTACCCCGGATGACAGAGTGATTAAGAATATATTAAAAGTTTTTGCTTATGCCATAGAAGTCGGGGTTACTGTAAAGTTTTCATTTTAATATTAATGTATAATTTAAAGATTCTAGTGTATTTCTTGTGGGGCTCGTTTTGCGTCTAAATAAATTCTTAAACTGAATTAAAATGTTTAGTGAGTTAATGTACCAGTGTACCAGTGTAATTCTTTTATTATCAGTGTTGGTATTCGTTTAAATACTTAGTTCTTTTGCCGAGCAAAATATGGAGAACGTTTTGCCTGTCTCTTGTGGATAGTGTAAAGCTTTCGCTGTTAACTACAATGTTTAGACAGAGTAATAACAAAAGTAGAGGATCGTAACTTACTTACTAATTATTATTATTATAACCTAAATTTGTAAAAGTTTAAAAAATAACTAATTGGAATTGAGAAAATTAAATAGGGGTAATTGAAGTGGAAACATTAAGAATGAAAATCTTGTACAAATAATAAGTTTCGATTGAATTCTTGCTTGCATGCCCTCGTGCTTCTGTATTGAGTATTTTAGGAGTTTTGCTTTGTAATTGTAACTGGATTATTTTATCTCTGCTCTTTATTGAAGTTATAATTGATACAAAACATGGGCTCGACAATGTAGATAGAGATAAATTTTCCATCGTTCAGTAACAGAGCGAGTACCCGCCCAACTCGGGAGCCATCAATGCTGGAGCGAGTCATAGCCTCATCGTCAGAGTCAGACACAGTGCGGTTAAGATAACGGGAAGGCTTACAGGATATTACCCTTAATTCGACGGAATTGTAAATCATTTTCTTGTTCCGGTAAGTGACTGCATTGTGAATTATTAGCTACGGTATACTTCAAGCAGCGTGTGAGTTATGCATCGAAAAAAGAGTTCCGTAAAAGAACTTGTGCTGGCGTGAGAGATTTATTGTTATAAAGAAAACATGGGAACCATTCCGAGTTTTTCGAGAGCGTTTTCTTCAACAGTTACAACAATAAAAAGTAGAAAAATTGGCACATTGGTTCTTCGGTAAGAATAAACCCGCGATTGAAAAGGAATGTTTAATAATGATGTTGTGGTTAACGACGATTTCTTTGTGCGTGCTTTTGAATAAAATCGTTTAAAGATAACTTACCAAACGGATGTAAAGTGGGTGCAAAATAGTATTGAACGATATGAAGGCCATTTATATAGAGTATAGGTCTCCCTATAACTTCAGCGGTGAAATAATGTTAAGCCGTGTTTACTGCGTAGTGCAAAGCAATAATGATGTGACTGTAGACTCTATTACGAGTGAGTTTAGTGTTTTGCGCAGTAGAACAAAGTGAATGTATTTTGATGAATTTCCAATTTATTTATTATTTAATATAATTGTGTGTGTGTATATATATATATATATCCTGTATTGATGGTTATACTTTATTTATTTTATTTTTTATCATATATATTCCACCGTATGTATAGGAGTGTATATTTATCTTCTATATATTTCTGATTCCAATAAATCGTCTAAATAAACAGAATGATGTAATGGTGTTTTATTTATTTCGGTTTAAATTTATTTCTTTTATTGTTAATATTGGGTTTCGTTTTAATAATTAGTTCTCTTGCTGAATAACTTTAAGGAGAAAGTCGCTCTTGCTTTTGATAAATAAGTAAATAAAAATATTATTTGGCAACTCGTGTAAATAAAAATTAAGATAACTGGTGGTATCTGCCAACTCTCCTCATATAAATAAAAATTAAAATAAATGGTGGTATCTGCCAACTCTCCTCATATAAATAAAAACATTATTTGGCAACTCATCTAAATAAAAATTAAAATAAATGGTGGTATCTGGTAACCGCCTCCATATATAAATAAGTGGTATCTGGTAACTCACGACCCTCTATATAACAACTGCTTGACTCCTGGATGTTCATAATGCGTCTGGCTCCAGCCAGGCGAACACCTCCTTTCTTCTTAGGTAAGGCTTAGGTTAGGTTTCCATTTGGGGGGGTGAGGACATCCCACCTTCTCCCCCAAAGACCTCCTCCTTCTCCTTTCTCTTCCTCTCTTAGGTTAAGGCTACCCCTTTGGGGGAAGGTCATCCTCCCTTCTCCCCCAGACGCTCCCTCCCCTCTCTCTCTTGGCAGCATTGAGTTGTTGCATAACCCTACCCCCCCTTTGCAGCATTGATGTTGCATAAGCCATGCAACAATGGTGTTGCATAACCCCACCCCCTTCATCACAAACCCCACCCCTTGTTGCATAACCCCTTTGCAACATCTTGCCACATTGATCAACATTGCAGTGCAACATTGTAACATTCTTGCTCTCTCCCACTTTGCGCCCATCCTACTACACCAAGAAATTTTGTTACAGTACACTCCTTTATGGCGATTTCATTAACATTAAGTTCATCAAGATATACATTTCTTTTATTAGTAAAAATCATTAAATTTGTTTTACTAGTATTTAGGAAGAGTTTATTGGTGGTCAATCATTTCATTACACTGATGAATTCTGAATTAAATATATTCTTAGCTGTATTAACATCTTTGCAAGAAAAAGAGACAGTTGTATCATCTGCAAACCTTATGAAGTTCAGTATATCAGATGAACGTGGAAGGTCATTTATATAGGTATGTATAATAAAAATAACAGTGGACCCAGAGCTGAGCCCTGTGGCACGCCATGTTTGGCAAGCGCTTTAGTTGAGCAAACCTTTTTTACTGATACAAAATGATATCTATTGGACAAATAACTTTTAAACCAATCACTGATTGCTCCTCTAAAGCCGTAACAATATAATTTAAGTAGAATATTATGGTCTATTACATCAAACGCCTTACTCAAATCCATAAATATTAATATTATTTCTTTGTTCTCCTTAGCTATATTTACATTTCCATAAGATTTAAAATAGCCATTTCCGTTGTTTTATTATTATGGAAGCCATATTGATTTGGAGATAATAAATTGTAGAATTCTAAATATCGCTGCATTCTACTTTTTACAATTTTTTCAAAAACTTTGCTGAACACAGATAATGAACTCACCGGCCTGTAATTTGTTGCTTGTGTAGGATCAGTCCCTTTAAAAAGGGGTTATACGACCAGTTTTTAGCATTGATGGGAATATTCCTTTGGAAATACTTTGATTGATAATTTTGGCCAAAGTTACAGATATCTTATCTTTAACAAGTTTCAATATAGGTACAGAAATGTTATGAATGTTATTTTTGTATTTTTTAATTTACCAATAATATTCTGGACCTCAATAGAAGTAGCAGGAACAAAAGAAAATGAATTTAGTGGGCTGGGTGGCATATATTCTAGAGGTGAGTGATCATTATTTATTAATTGTGAGCGAAGCTTATCCGCTATTGATGCAAAATGTGCATTTAAAAAGTCTGCAATAGCAGTATCATCAGTAATTTCTTTATTATCAACATTTAATTTCTCTATTGAATTTTTCTTAATTTGTTTTCCGAGAAGATTGTTTATGGTTGTCCAAGTGTTTTTCATGTCTCCTTTATGTTTGGAAAATTGATTGTTATAATAGTTATATTTTGCAATTTTGATTATTTTAGTTAATTTGTTTCTGTATTGAGTATATTGTGTTTTAGGAATTTTGCTCTGTAATTGCAATTTGAATAATTTATCTCTGTTCTTTATTGAAGTGATAATTCCTGGAGTGATCCATGGATTTGCGACACTTTTGGGCAAAACTGTTTTTCTCCTTAAAGGAAAGCAAATATTAAAAATATGGAATACGGAACTGAAACATATGGTCTGGGTCATTTAAAAGTTCGTCACAGTCAAGTCGAGTATTTTCTACAGCCCCAATAAATTTTCTTTTGTTAACCTCTGAGAATATTCTGCAATCAGTAGTTGTTTTATCCACAACCTGAACAATGTTATTGAATATAGCGTAAGTAGGAAAATGCTCACTGATGTTTGTGGTTATAATTCAGAATTTACGAGGGCATTACTGTTTACAAATATATTATCAATCGTAGATTCTGTTATTCGATTGCCATAGCTGCAGACTCAAGTGGGTTTGGTAATAGAATGACTAAGATAGAAAGAATTCATTAAGTTTAAAAATTTATGAGAGATTGCTTCAGATTGCAAATTGATGTTGAAGTCACCCGCAACTATGGCATTCGATTTATGAAAGTTGTATAACATGTTATCTAAGTGAGTTAAAAAGCTATTGATATTAGTGCTAGGTGAAAGGTGAAAGACGAAACAAAGTAAAACTATTAAATAATATGGTCGAATTAGAGTTGAACCCGGAATAAATTACCCCCCAAACATGTTTGGTATCGTTGGAAGCGCAAATTTATGTAGCTTCAGAAAATCATATGCCTCAATTTGCCTCCTTTGGGCAAAAAAAGGTATCTGCATTTGAATTGAGGGGGTCTAAGACAAAAATGAGCCCTAAATCACCTGTCAGAAAAGACAAAACTATACTAATCCTCAATTTACTCGTCTGTTTCAGGACATTCTGTAATGAGTGACATGGAAGCTGCTTCTCAATCACCTTCATCGGCATCAAACACTGTCCACGTAATCAACAGTGATCATTGTGTGAAGTGCCGACGGCCAGAAACGAATTCAGACAAACTACAAAATGTTCAGCAGAGGGGAATACAGATCATTGTAGAATAGAGTATCGCAGTTGAAGACAATGTTCTGCATAAATATCTCACAGAAACAAGGTTGGAAAGCGTACCTGTAAAAATCCATCGTGACTGTCAGAAAGCTGCCTACAATAAAAAGCGCAAATCTACTGCCAGGTCTGAAGATGCAACGGGATCTACCGGTAAAGTTCGGCGAGTTGAAACGAGAGGAAGAATTACACAATTTGACTTTAAAAGTAGCTGTCTCTTCTGTGAACGTCCATGTTATTCTGACAGAAAACATGTCAAACGAGACAACGTAATTGAAGCCCGAACTTTGCAAATCAGAGAAAACCGGCTGAAGGTTTGCAGCGAACGAAATGATGATGAATGGGCACTGAAAGTAAAGAAGCATGTGCTAAGCTCTATGACTTTGTCACAGCTGAGGCTCGATATCACAACGCATGTTATGACAGGTTTAGAAAGAAGCTTATTGAGAAGAGTCGGTGTTCCTCAACTGAGTAGTCCCGGTCGGCCAGTCAACGGGACGAAAATTCAGGACTTTGAAAAACTTTGTCAGTGGCTCGAATAAGAAGGTGAACTGTATTCGTTATCAGATGTGCGCCAGAAGCTGATCAAAATTGCTGGATCTGTTGATGTTTATGACACCAAATGGATCAAGAAGTTAGAGGAAAGGTACGGTGACCACATATATGTTGGTGCGCTAGCGGGAAGATCAAATGTTATTTTCCTGCGAAACACTGCTGATTACATCATCAACGATAAATGGTATGCAGATAGGATGAAGAGAGCTGAAGATGAGGCTGAACGAATTGTAATTACAGCAGCCAAATTGATCCTTGGGAATATTCGGTCGGCAGAGTTTGATTGTGATTACTACCCGTCGAATGAAATTCTTGAAAGCATTGAGAAGGGAAAGGAATGGTTACCACCATTATTGCGGTTGTTCCTGGAAAAATTGATCAAATACCCACTTCACCAAGTGAGTATCGATCTCTGTATTATCAATGTAACCCGCCCTCGATCCTGTATCCCCCCTGTTCCCTTTGGGCTAGGCGTTGAAGTAGACAGTTTTCGGATCCAAATGGTTACTCAACGAATTGAGTGCATTAGGGTTTTCTGTGAGTCCGGATGAAGTTCTCTGATACAAGCAGTCAGTAACTGAGAATGAAAATACCAGCGACTTTCTCAGAGATTACTTGCCTGGCTCGTTCACGCAATGGATGACCGACAACGTGGACCACAACCCTATAACCCTTGATGGGAAAGGTTCATTGCATGCGATGGGTTGTGTGTCCGCTACAACATATGCAGGAAACGCTCCACTGCAAAATCTACAACCAATCAAGCGACAAAAGCGTAAACTCGCACAACAGGTCATCCGAGGTAAAGGCATCCCAGTTGTCGAATACATGCCCCCCGAGAACTCCGGACTGTCTACAGTTTTTTTCAAACACCACCTACAGCTGCAGACGCCATATGTTCTTCCACCCGACACCGGTCTTGATATGCTTTGGCATGCTGCGTATTTCTTTGGCAAAAGTCAACGTCCAAATTGGTCTGGTTTCATGACAAACGTCACCATTGGAGATCCAGGAAAAGCCACAATCTCGTTCCTTCCCATACTAGAGAGGGACCCATCTGATCTCACATGTATCTACTCTGTCCTTGTTTTCATGTCTGAGCAAGCAAAACAACTGCGAATCGAGACGCCTGTGGTTACATTTGACCAACCTCTCTGGTTGAAAGCAATGGAAATAGTGAAGGCAAAGCCCTGCCCATCGTTCTCATTCTTGGCGGCTTCCATCTGATGATGAGCTTTCTAGGTAGCGTAGGTACTCTAATGAAAGGGTCTGGTCTCACAGAGACGTTCCAGACCAACTATGGACAAAATGCTGTCGAACATATAATGTCAGGGAAAGCAATTTCGAGAGCATTGCGAGGACATCTCACTGAGTCTGCTCTAATAACCAAACTCCTCCGCAAATTCATTCCTGAAGATCCGCCTCAAAGTTTAGAGGACCTTCTGGAGGTTGAACACTGTGAATCAGAGAGTAATGCAGATGGAGATGTAGACGAGGAAGAGGTGGATCAAGAGGAAGATGAAAATGAGGAAGGAGATGGGATGGAGAGTTTAGGAGTCGGCATTCAAAACAGTTGATGTTGACAAACTGAAAGATCTTGCGGATTCAATCCTGGATGACCCGAGTGCTGCTGTAGATCGTGTTGTAGAGTCAGAGGAACTGAAGGCTCTGAATAAAAATCTTCAATATTTGAAGGATGAACTCTCTAAGGCATCTCGGACCTCAAGGCTCTGGATTCAATATCTCGGCTACATTGACATGCATTTCCAATTACATACCTGCATCCATACTATTAGATTTGATTTCATTTTGGAATTCTATGTCTTGTCACATATTTTTTCAGCTACAAAGGTAAAGCAGACGATACACTGACAACCCTTAGTCACGCGAAATTCATGGAAAATGTTGCCACCTGTTCTGCTCTCGACCCCGGAAGTCTCCCGCCACAGAAAGAGCTGTATATTATCACGCATTGAGAGTTCATCTGCAGGTGTCGCAGTGGAAACAGTTGGACTTACAATGCCTGAGACTCAATGAATGGGGATGGGTCTTTGAAGGCAACACACTAATACCGGTGAAAACTGACCTTGAGCCACCCCGAGCAAGTCTCCTTGAGTACATCCGCTGCAACTGTAAGACATGTTCAAAAAACATCTGCGGCACTCAGGCATGCTCGTGCAAGAAGAACGGTTTGAACTGTGCTTTTGCATGTGGTAACTGTAGGGGCCAGCAATGGCAAAATCGAGTCTTAGTTGCAAATGTCGATGTCACAGATGATGCTGATTTGGATAGAGATATATTGAACCTTTTGAATGATGAATGAATGAATGTTTATAGCATGCTTAGATCATTTTCACTACACAGAGACAGGATAGTGCATTCTATTGTTCTATATATATAATTACACCAACCCGCAAGGAAGAAAATATAAAATTAATTATAAAACAGTGCTTAAAAAGGGTAATTAATTTCGGCGGCTGGTCACAACCAAGCCCTTTTCAAACCCATAAACTAATTAAATTATCTAAAAAAGTTATAAAATTTTCATCCTGCGGAAGAGCTAAGGTTAAAATGACTGTGAAGGCATAAACACTGACACAGAGATGGTAGCTGTCGTACGTCTGGCAGTTGGCAAAGCAAACTATTGCCTAGATTTCAAACCTTCGAGATAAAAAATCTATAAAAATCAATCCTCTACATCTGGCAGCCGGTCACGACCCAAAATTATCTAAAATATTTTAAAATGTTAAAAATAAAGCTATCCATATTGTAGGACAACTTAATATTGAAAATGGTGTTTTTTGCCAAAATACAAAATGCCTCTTTTATTTGTCTCTCTTCCTGGTCCCTGACTTTTATGATAGGTTTAGAATCCTGGAAGTTAAAAATATGATTATGCTGTTCCCTCTGCTGAACTAGGCTACTATAAGTATTACCAGATCTCAGGTCACGTTTGTGGGAATTAATCCTTCTCTGAAAAATAAAACAATTGTCTCCCCGATGTATTTTGGAGGGCAGCCTCCACATGGGATTTCATAAACTACGCCAGAATTGTTGGAGACTTTAGTAATAGGATGACGAATGAACGAAGACAATTTATTTGGCACAACGGAGACCAACTTAATCTGCTTTGGCAAGAGTGAGGAAAGCCCTTTGTTAACCTCAAAGGGCATTTTCAGGAATGAAACGTCTTTATCCCGGTTCCCAGTTTTGGAAGAAAAGAAAGATCTCCTAGCGGCGAAATAAGCTTTATCGATGAACAATTTGGAATAACCCAAACATATAAATATACTTTTAAATATGTAAAACTTCATCGTCAAGATAAATGGTGTCACAAATCCTGAAAGCTCTCAAAAAGAGACCGGAAATAACGCCTTTCTTAGTACAAAGAGAATGATTGGAAAAAGCATGAATGTAGCTCTCTGAATGCGTAGCTTTCTAAATACTTTGAAAGAAGGTCTTTGGTTGGGATCTCTTAAAATAAGAACATCCAAAAACGAGAGAGATCCACTATTTTCAACTTCATACGTAAACTGTATTGAGGGTACAAAACTATTAAGAACTCCCACTAGCTCATCCAGATCCACATGAGATTCCAAAATAACACGCGTGTCATCAACGTAACGGAACCAATTGACCCCCGGCACCAAAGATTCCGGCAAAAAATTAACTTCAAAAAATTCCATAAAAATATTAGCTAAAATTGGAGAGAGCGAAGAGACCATAGGTAAACCTGTCCTCTGTCTAAAAAATGACCCGTTAAAAGAAAAATAGTTATGTTTCGAGCAAAGTCTAACAAGCTCCAAAATAATTCCATAATAATCAAACGGAATGGTCTTAGGATGATCATGAAGCCACTCTTCCAGGAACTGCAAGGTTAGATCCAAAGGGACTGGTAAACAAAGACACCACGTCAAAACTCACCAATTTCTTTCCCGATAGGTCTGTACCTCGAAGTTTGTCAACAAACTCTGCGGAATTTTTAAGATGTGCTCCAGAGATTTGGCCAACTAATGGCAAAAGGAGGCTCGAGAGCCATTTAGACAACTGTTCACTAGAACTTCCCACATTAGAAATAATAGGGAGCAAAGGTACTGAGGGTTTAAGAATCTTTAGAAGCCCCATATATATAAGGAAGATGGGGCAAATAAGATTTAAATCTTTGAAAAAGTTCGGGAGAATCTTTAAGGATTCTTCCCAACTCCTTATTAAAAGAAGCCTGGAAGGTCTTTAGTGGATCATTGCTGACTTTGGAATAAACGGATTCATCAGCCAACATGACATTCATTTTAGCGATATAATCACACGTGTCCAAAATGACTACTTTATTTCCCTTATCAGACTTCACAAGCATAAGGTTCAGGTTGTTCTTCAATCTGGAAAGGGCATCCAACAAAATCTTGGAAAACCTGGAGCCTTTATCCAAAGAGTGAAAGATTTCATTTAAAAGAAATCCCTTCAAAGTAAATAAATTAAGATTAGAGGCTTTACAGTATTTGGCAAAGTACTCGAACGAGCTTAAAAAGCTAACCAAACAACTGGCATTCGCAGTAAAGGAAAATTTCAATCCAAACCCCAAGGCAGCTTTTTCCAGATCAGAAAGATGCACATTTGTAAGATGTCAATCTTACAAATGTACATCTTTCTGATTTGGAAAAAGCTGCCTTGGGGTTCGGATTGAAACAGGCATTTTGTATTTTGGCAGAAAACACCATTTCCAATATTAAGTTGTCCTACAGTATGGATAGCTTTATTTTTTAACATTTTAAAATATTTTAGGGCAATTTCGGGTCGTGACCGGCTGCCAGATGTAGAGGATTGATTTTTATAGATTTTTTATCTCGACGGTTTGAAATCTGGGCAATATTTTGCCTTCGCCAACTGCCAGACGTACGACAACTACCATCTCTCTGTCCGTGTTTTTGCCTTCACACAGTCATTTTAACCTTAGCTCTTCCGCAGGACGGAAGTTTTATAACTTTTTTAGATATTTTAATTAGTTTATGGCTTTGAAAAGGGCTTGGTTGTGACCAGCCGAAATTAGCCTTTTTAAACACTGTTTTATAATTAATTTATATTTTTTCCTTGCGGGTTGGTGTAATTTTATATTGTTGCGGTTATTGCAATTAAAGTTTATATATATATATATATATATATATCAAAGCTATTGACTTCTCCTTAGGGAACCGGAGCTTACAGATGAAAAGAAGGATCAACACAACGGCAAACATTTTCATTTATTTGTACATCAGACGTTTCGACAAATCTTTTGTCATCATCAGTGAGTTAAGTCTTAAAACCTTAAAACAAAATTGAAAAGTGAAAGTTACATCAATACAATATTAAGACCATTAAAATTAAAACCTTAAAGCAAAATGAAAATTGCATCAATACAAAATTAAAACATTTAAATTTCATCACTATAAAAACTAAAATTAAATTAAATTTCATCACTATAAAAACTAAAATTAAATTACCTCAATAGGTAAATACACAATGTTTACATCCACCTCCATACTTGGCAAAGTCTAAGAGGACACTAGGTGGTCAGAGGATTAGAAAGGGTATATCTGTGAAACACGGTTGGTTGTCAAAAGAGTCGTAATTTGTAGGATTGGCAGCACTCAACTCCAACTGGAGGTGCGCCTTTCTCAACATTTGGGCTTGTCAGTCCGTACCAACCGTCCCTTCAGTAGCCCTCCACAATCCGCAATTAGAAACCACAGTGATGAAAACGACCATCCCCTTCACAAAACTCAGTTTGAAATTTTAACTAGATCCAATAACCTTACAGAACTCCGAATTTTAGAATCTTTGTACATCTATAGAAACAAACCCTCCCTTAATAATAATAGCTCATCCTACAAATTACGACTCTTTTGACAACCAACCGTGTTTCACAGATATACCCTTTCTAATCCTCTGACCACCTAGTGTCCTCTTAGACTTTGCCAAGTATGGAGGTGGATGTAAACATTGTGTATTTACCTATTGAGGTAATTTAATTTTAGTTTTTATAGTGATGAAATTTAATTTAATTTTAGTTTTTATAGTGATGAAATTTAAATGTTTTAATTTTGTATTGATGCAATTTTCATTTTGCTTTAAGGTTTTAATTTTAATGGTTCTTAATATTGTATTGATGTAACTTTCACTTTTCAATTTTGTTTTAAGGTTTTAAGACTTAACTCACTGATGATGACAAAAGATTGTCGAAACGTCTGATGTACAAATAAATGAAAATGTTTGCCGTTGTGTTGATCCTTCTTTTCATATATATATATATATATATACAGGGTCTGTCAAAAAAAAACTAAGCCAAATTCAAACCTTTATTAAAACAAACCATTTATTTAATTAAGTTGAATTTTTTACACAATAAAGTATAGGTAATCACCTATTATTCTTTAAATTTTTATGACGATATCTTCAGAATTGTTAATTTTATTAATAATTAACTAAAAAGTGAGATTCTCCTACTTAACATGAAAAATTTCTTTTTTACATATACTGTAGATAATTTTTAGTTTAATAAAATTAAAAGAACTGTTCGATATGATTCCCTTGCATTTCTATCACTTTTTTTAATCTTGGTCTGAATTCGTCTATTGCTCGATTTATTTGCTCTTGGGGGAGCTCTGCCCATTTTGCGATAATCAACTCACGCAAATGTTTGACATCCCTTATTCTGTTCCTATACACTCTCTCTGCCAAGTTTTCCCATATTCCGTAGTCTACAGGGTGATGTTGCACCATCTTGTTGAAAAATAAAGTAACCTTGACTAGCCAAGTTTCTCATTTCTGGAAGCATTTTCTCAAGCAGGGTATTTGAATAATATTGAGCATTAATTTTCACTCCTGGCTCAATAAAAAATATTGAAGTTTTTCCCAACTTAGACACTCCAACAGAAACCATGACGCTAGAAGAAAAGTGACTCCTTGTTGCGTACAGTCTTTCATCTTGGATTTCATTTTTCCTCGCAACATCAGAATAAACCCGGTCATTCTGTGAGTTTCTTGGTGGCTCTACCGTAAAACGTTTTTCATCCGTAAAAAATGTCTTGGAAAGTTTATCTTCAGTTATTATACGTAAAATACGTTTGGATTTCTCAACTCTTTTCTGACAGTTTACTTCTGACAATCTTTGTCCATGCACTCTTTTAAATGGTTTAAATTGCAGATCAGATTTAATAATCCTTCTTACGCTTGATTCTGATATTTCTAGTTCTTTTGATATTTGAGCCGGTGTCATGTGGCTACCAGGTCGATCCTCTTGACTAAGGATACGTTCCTCCACTTTCTGAATATTTTCATCTACTCTAACTGATTTTGGTCGCCCACTACCAACCTTCCTTTCAATGCTTCCCGTTTCATCGATAGTTCTCAATAAGTAATCTAAACCTGATCTAGTCCATCCTTTATAATCGAATTCAAAAAGTAATTTCCTTGCACTATAACCTTTTTCAACTCTATAATGCTTTATAATTATTTTATCTTCATGTGAGAATGGCATATTTAGAGGTATTCACGAAAATTTTAAATCTAAACAAATTCTGAAAAGAGAAAAAAGAAGATATTACATAATAAGAAAAACTGAAATTTTCGCAACATGTAGAAATAACCGCATAACTCCTAAAATATTTAAAATAAAGTTATAAAATTATCACAGATTATTTATGAGCCTTTTATTTATTTAGTGTAAAAAAATATTTGAAATCTCTATCAAATTGTGCATTTTATAGAGATTTCAAATTGGCTTAGTTTTTTTTGACAGACCCTGTATATATATATATATATATATATATATATATGCAACTTTCGTACTGTGATATGTTCTACTAAAAAGCCAGAAGTTTTGAATAAATTGAGAATTAATATAGTTTTCTCATTTTTGACAAGTTGGGATTTAGGACTCATTTTGTGTCAGACCCCTTCTTTTCAAATGTAGATAACTTTTTTGCCCAAAAGGAGACAAATTGAGGCATATGATTTTCTTAATCTACATAAAATTGCGCTTCCAACGATACCAAACTTATTTTGGGGGGGTAATTTATTCCAGGTTGATACCCTTTTTGTCCTATTTCGACCATACTATAAACCAAACCATAACTATAAAAATAATTCAACTTAAATGGAGTTCGTGTGGAACGTGTTTCTCTTCTCTCATTTGGATTGTGGTCGAAAATGTATCATTCCCATGAATAATAACATTTATCTACTTCCGGCTATAAGACTGTCGCGACCGAGCAATGTTGCTGTTTCATAGTTTATTGTATAATTTATAGCGGTATAGTGCGAGCTCCTCCCGCACTGAAATTACTGAAATTACTCTCGTTGTTTCATTTTGGCGAACCATTCCTTCGTCAGTACATCTCTCGTCGCGTCCTTACCTTTCATTTATTTCGCTCGCACTTTCGTGTCGCATATCGTATACGAGTATATTTCGTATAGTTCGCTCAGTCAATTCTCCGTAATTGTTATCTTGCATTTTATCAATATTATCATTAATTTGTATCATTAACTGTTATTGCGAGAATTGTTATAATTTGTGGTGAGTAAATTTAATAAAACAAAGAATAAGAACATCCTCCCTTATTTTTCAACCAAACAATACTCTAAATATTCATATTAGAAATTATGACAACGCCAACGTTATTCTACACAATTTTATAAATTTTACTGTGAAATGTAAACAAACAGTTTCATTTCAAGAAAAAACTCTCTCTTCACATTCATAATATTATTCTTCGAGTTAAAATACATTTCAATACTTATTTCAAATAACTTTAAATAATAAACTAAATAATGAACTTTAGCCGAAATTTTACATTAAGAATAAAATAAAATAAGCATAAATAATTTAAAATTTACTCACCATAAGAAGGAAACCAATATTTCCATTTTTACACTTTTTTGACCAACCATAAAAAAAAATATATATATATATATTGATAGTCCATTGTGGCCTTTTTTTATTTTGTACAAAAATATATATATTAAATTTAGCTACGTAATGTTGAACAATATATAGATCCTGCCATGACAAATTACCGATAAAAAATTATATACACATACTCGTGTGTGTGTGTGTGTGTGTGTGTGTGTGTGTATATATATATATATATATGTGTGTGTGTGTGTGTGTGTGTGTGTGTGTGTGTGTGTGTTATTTTTGGCAGTGTGCGCAATTAGAACGAAACTGATGTATATTATTTCCTCGAAATAATGAAGGATGTCGGTACAAACTCGTCGAAAAATGGAGGATACAAGGTCTATTTCAAATGAGTTATTTATCCCAATAACGCCCCTCTCGCCTGCAACTGCGACGCAAATTGTTGGACTTTTTATTTTGAATCCATTTCGAGGAAATTGGTGTTGTAACATTGCGACAAGAGTCAGATTTGACTAGTTCATACGACTGACTTAGAAAATATTTAAAATGGTTTCTTGCATTAAATGATATTAGATTCATCACAAACAGAACCAAGGTTAAAATAATAATAATAACTTTATTGTTCTTTGCTACATATCTGAGCATCTGTTCAAATGCACGATGCAGAATTGAACTTAGGAATGACCTTGAGTGAATAATATAATTTATACGAAATTCATTACATTCGTAAAGATTAATTTTACGATACCACACATAACCTTCGTTAACCTTGGTTTTGCTTCCGTTTGAGTTGCTCATTCTGACGAATGACAAACTTGTCACTCCACCTTAGACCTACAGTTTAACGTGGAATCCGAACCACGCCCCACCAGCAGCAGCCCAGCGTCCTAACCACTAGGCCAGGGGTGGGGAACCTGCGGCCTTTTGAGGTACTAGTTGCGGCCTTCTGCCTATTTGACATTCAGAATTCATACCGTACGATAATGGACAGCAACTGATACCCCTTTAGGGCTTTAGGCTATTTCATTAGATCATGGTTTCAGCTTCACTGCTTCTTACACATACAAGCTTTCTTTATGGCTTGAACAATAGGAAATATGGCAACGTTGCCAGTTGAAACTGGCAGAGTTGCCTTACGGCTTACGCCCTTACCTATCAACGATCAACTCGACTGGCTGACTGGATGACAGTTACTGACGATTCTCCGATAGTGACACGCAAGCTTGTTTCCTTTAAAACTGTAAATCTTTGATCAATTCGTGTACCAGTTTTATTTAAAAATCTTCTGGTACCCAAATCATGTCAAAAACTGTGAAAAGAAAATTAAAGGAAGAGAACAGAGTATTCCATGAAGAATGGGAATTGCAGTATTTCATAGTTGCTGAGAAAGATAAAATGATGTGTTTGCTCTGCAACGCCATAATTGCAACAGTGAAGAAACACAATGCATATCAGCATTATGCAACTCATAAGAACCACAAGTATGCTATATTGGAAGAAGAACCCCGAAAGTCTGCACTTACGAAGATGAAACTTCAAAAGCAGCAACAACAGCAAGTATTTAAAACGATGTCAGGCCGAGGGACTGAAATCACTGAAGCAACTTATAAAGTAGCATATATACTTGGAAAAAGAGGTAAGCCATATAGTGATGTGGAAATCACAAAAGAATGCATTGTTGAAGTTGTAGCCTCTTTAGATTCAGACAAGGTTAACAAATACAAACAACTACCTCTTTCAAGAAGGACCATAACTGATCGGCAACATGAATTAGCCCTCAATGTAACTGAACAACTTCATACAATATGTCAAAGCGAAAATACTTATTATTCGATTGCCTTGGATGAGTCCACTGATATTACTGACTCAGCGCAAGTGTCATTTTTTATTCGTGTTAAAACTGCAGATTTTCAATGCTACGAGGAGTTACTGGCTTTGGGTACCCTTACGGGGAAGACACGTGGAATTGACGTCTTGTCTCTCTTCAAAGAAAAATGCCGTGAAGCGAAACTGAATTTATGTAATTTAGTAAGTGTATGCACAGATGGTGCACCTTCCATGAGAGGAAAATGTGCAGGATTTGTTGCGCTACTACAAAAAGAACTGCCAAATCCAGATAGCTTGATTTCCTTTCACTGTATTTTGCATCAACAGAATCTCTGTGCCAAATCTACTGTTTTGAGTGACATATTAAGTAAAGTTATACGTATTGTGAACTACATTAGAGCAAATGCATCACGACATCGCCAGTTTCGCAATATGCTTATGCTTGATGATGAAACATTCAGTGTGGATCTTCCGTATCATTCTAAAGTGCGCTGGTTGTCACAAGGGCAAGTCTTTGAAAAACTTTTGTCTTTGCGAAAACAAATCACAAGATTTTCTGAGGAACTCAATGAACCATGTGAATTGTCAGAAAAGGATTTCTGCAGAAATGCTGCATTTTTGTGTGACGTAATGCTAAAGCAAAATGACCTGAATATTTCTTTGCAAGGTAAAACTAAATCCATAATGAAATGTGGCAAAAAATCCAGGCTTTTCGGAGGAAGCTGCGCTTTTTCAAAACTATCCTTACCCGATCGGAACTTTCAGCTGAACACCTCCCTGAACTGGCAAAGGTAATTGATGAAGAAGATACAAGCAAATCATTAAGGAATGCGATGTGAAAGAATACACAGCTGTCCTAGACTCCCTGATTGAAGAATACGATAAAATTTGAAGATTTTGAGAAACATGACTTCACACTGAAACTAGCTTTCCAACCACACCTGGTTGATGTCTCCAAAGCACCTGAAGATTTACAGATGTAGTTGATTGAGCTATTAGAAGATAATATCCTTAAGTCTCTATTTGATACTAAGAAGGATCCTGTTGAAATATGGAAAAATGGCGTTGAATACCCACGTCTGCGCTAACATGCTCGTCGAATGTTGCCTTCTTTTGGCACAACCTACTGTTGTGAATCAACGTTTTCATATGTGACTCAAATCAAAACGCGCTTGAGATCTCAGATGACGAATATTCACCTGGAGGACCAACTAAAACTACGGTCAACGATATTGGAACCAAATGTACGACTCTTGTCCCGCAATAAGCAGTCACAAAAAAGTCATTAAATGGTTTAACACTTTTTCACTTAATATTAACATCATTTCACTTAATATCATTTTTCACTTAATATTAGTTCTATTGTTAATTATTCCCCCCCAAAAATAAATGTGCACTTGCTGAATTTTTTATTTATTATAAAAGCCCTCACGTATTATCAAGTTTGATTTAAAATTAATAAATATGTAGATTGTAGACTAAAATATGACATTTTGTTGTACTGTATATGTTAAATTCTCAGCATGCGGCCTAATAGGCTTTTGGTTAAATGAAATGCGGCCTTCCAATGAAAAAAGGTTCCCCACCCCTGCACTAGGCTAATCAGGGTACCCATTTATCTACCAACCAATTTCTTTATTGTGTGAAAGGATGAACAGCTGGGTTTTGCTGCGCTCCACCTGCCGTCACCGGGTTTCGATCCCAGGGCCAATGGATTCGTAGTCAGCGATGCTAACCACTACACCACTGAGGCCTATGTATCCATACATACTGAAAACTGGGCTTTATATATATATATATATATATATATATATATATATATATATATATATATATATATATATATACTGTATATATATATATATATATATATATATATATATATATATATATATATACTGTATATATATACACGGTGGATGCCGCTTATTGTGATCACTTCGAGACAGTTGTTTTGATAACAATAACCGAATGATAATACTAACAGATGAATTTAAAAATTAGCAGTTTATTTTTATTTACATAATACACATGCATACATACATGTACTACAATTGCATGAGAAAACTAATTACATATATATAATATATATATATATAACCTTTGGTTATTGCAGCTATATATATAACCTTTGGTTATTGCAGCTATATATATAACCTTTGGTTAGCTTCCGCCCGAATTGTTCATTCTGACGAAGGTCAAGCTTTTCACTCCACCTTAGACCTACAATTTAACGTGGAATCCGAACCACGCCCCATCAGCAGCCCAGCGTCTTAACCACTAGGCCACCTAGGGTACCCATTTATCTACCAACTACTTTCTTTATTGTGTGGAAGGATGAACAGCTGGGTTTTGCTGCGCGCCGGCTGCCGTCGGGTCTTGAACCCGGGGCCGATGGATTTGTAGTCAGCGACGCTAACCACTACACCACCAAGGCGCATATATATATATATATATATATATAATTTTATGCAAAAAGAATTACATAAATTCATCTAATGTTGACTGTACTATTTTTTCTTAGCAATTCATTAATAAAATTTTCAATCTCATATTGTCTGTGAAACTCGCCTGATCTGTGCTGTGCACCAAGTCATTTTTTCATTTGTTTCGTTCTCTCTCTCTCGTCTTGCGCGGAATATCTCCTATACAATCGTCGTTCTTTACGTTTTTTATACTGCGTGTTCTTTGCAGTTAAATGTATATAATGTTACGGCATGCGGGAGGTGCCCCCTTGGGGCATTGGTTTCTGCGAGTATGTAGAAGAATTACGGCATTTGGAAGAGTGAGGCCCATGGTGTAATGTATCGCATCTGACCGGCAATCGGAAGATCCCGGGTTCGATTCCCGGGTGGTTACCTCATTTTTTAATTTGTTTCGTTCTCTCTCTCTCGTCTTGCGCGGAATATCTCCTATACAAGCGTCGTTCTTTACGTTGTTTATACTGCGTGTTCTTTGCAGTTAAATGTATATAATGTTACGGCATGCGGGAGGTGCCCCTTTGGGGCATTGGTTTCTGCGAGTATGTAGAAGAATTACGGCATTTGGAAGAGTGAGGCCATGGTGTAATGTATCGCATCTGACCGGCAATCGGAAGATCCCGGGTTCGATTCCCGGGTGGTTACCTCATTTTTTCATTTGTTTCGTTCTCTCTCTCTCGTCTTGCGCAGAATATCTCCTATACAAGCGTCGTTCTTTACGTTGTTTATACTGCGTGTTCTTTGCAGTTAAATGTATATAATGTTACGGCATGCGGGAGGTGCCCCCTTGGGGCATTGGTTTCTGCGAGTATGTAGAAGAATTACGGCATTTGGAAGAGTGAGGCCCATGATATTATATATATATATATATATATATATATATATATATATGAGAGAGAGAGAGAGAGTGTCTCACTTATATTCATTTTTTTAACAGAAAATTAACTCCTGAGAAATTAAGATCTTTCTTACGCTAAATGATATCAGAATCATCACAAACAGAATTAAGGTTAAAATAATAAGATTTTATTGTTTTTTGCTGCATATCTAAAGCATACAATAGGTATACAGAGAAACGTATAATAACACACACGCGCGCGCGCGCACACACACACACACACACAAATATATATATTATATATATATAATATATATATATATATATATATATATATGTGTGTGTGTGTGTGTGTGTGTGTGTGCATATAATAGTGCGACAGTTATTGCATTCCTTGGCATACGTAGCGTAGTAGTATAAACAACATCAAACAACAAGAACTGTAGAAAATACTCGCTTTGACTGTGACGAACCAATGAATGAGCTAGATCATACGTTTCAGTTTTTCTATGACACCTTATTCCATATTTTTAATACTTGCTTTCCTTCAAGGAGGGAAACATTTTCGCCCAAGAGTGTCGCAAATCCATGGATCACTCCAGGAATTATCACTTCGATAAAGAATAGAGATAAATTATTCAAATTGCAATTACAAAGCAAAATTCCTAAAGTACAATATACTAAATATAGAAACAAATTAACTAAATAAAAAATGCAAAATATAACTATTATAAAATCAATTTTCGAAATATGAAGGAAACATGAAAAACACTTGGACAGCCATAAACAGTCTTCTCGGGAACCAAATTAAGAAAAATTCAATAGAGAAACTAAATGTTGATAAAGAAATTACTGATGATACTTCTAGTGCAGATTCTTTAAATATACATTTTGCTTCAGTAGCGGATAACCTTCGCTCACAGTTATTAAATAATAATGATCACTCACCTCCAGAATATATGCCACCCAGCCCACTAAATTAATTTTCTTTTGTTCCTGCTATCTCTACTGATGTTCGGAATATTATTGGCAAATTAAAAAATACAAAAAAAACATTCATAACATTCCTGTGCCTATTTTGAAACTTGTTAAAGATATCTGTAACTTTGGCTAAAATTATATTATTATAATTATCAAAGTATTTCTAAAAGGCATTTTCCCTTCAATGCCAAAAATTGATTGTATAACACCAGGGCCGTTTCTAGCCATTAGGGGGCCTTAAGCAGTATACCCATTTGAGGCCCCATCCCTCCATCCACCAACTCACGCCTTAGTACATCACCTCAGCACACACATACAAAAAATGGATGTGTTAATAAAAAACAATTATGAAACAATTTTAATGAAACATTTATGTCCAAAACAACAAATATGTACTTTCAGAAGACAAAGAGAAAAAATACTCTTCATGAAATTCCTGAAAATTAGCTTATACATTATTTACAATAAATGACACAGAACTATGTATAAAAAAATAATGCAATTATCAACTACCAAACAATTACTAACTTTACGATACAATCGTATAATAGCTAACAGTTATACAGAACAGTTTGTATCTTCAAAATTTTTGCCTCCTAGATTTTTTCTGGGCGAAATCATCAATAACATCATCATATGAAATCTCCCTGCCAACGTCCTGGTTGATGCTTATGATGCCAAGGCCACTGAGACGATCCTGCCCCATTGATGATCTGAGGTAGTTCTTGATTACCTTCATCTTAGAGAAGCTCCTCTCGGCTGACGCTACTGTCACAGGTAGAGTGCAGGCAATTCTTAGTGCAACCCAGAGATTGGGGTATAGTTCCTCCAGTTGCTTCTGATGAATGAAGGAGAGAAGCTCCAATGCAGTCATGTTGTGTGAAGGTAAAGTCGGCAAGTTCTTAATTTCGAGGGCCAGTTCTCTTCCATCAATGTCAGAGTCAGCTCCAGAGCTCAGTATCTTAGAGAGCTTTTCACACTTGCAGGACAAGTCTTCCTTATTCATTGTGGTGAAGTTTAGAACCCCAAATATGTCCCTCACATCATCTAATGTTTTGAATCTCTCATTTATTGACCCGATGGCACAATCCACCACCACATTGAAAAATTTGACTTCCAGCCTCTTTAAGGCTTCTGTAAATGGTTCGTCAGGAGCCTTGTAAGCAAAGTACTTTTTTGTGGATCTGAGCCTCTTCTCCTTCAGCAGAGCCTCCATATTCATTTCCTCACATATGTCCCTAGCTACGACTTGTGTTTCTGTCTAGCTGGTGAGTGAGTCTTTTATTTTTGTGAGGAGGTTGACTGCCACATCAAACTGCATTGTAGGAGACTGCAGATGTTGCTCACATGGTTAATTGCATGAAGAATGTCATACCATACTACTGTGCAAATCTGAAAGCGATAAGACCCTACCTCCTCTGCAAGTGCTTGTGCTTCAGTCCTGGCTATGGCATCTGTGGCATTGTTTCTGACTTCCAACAGGGCCTCTCTGATGTTGTGGCTCTGGTATCGCACATCCTCAGTGCTCTTAAGCCCGCTCTCCCACCTGGTTTCACTCCAAGACTTGAGTGTTATATTCACGTGCTTCTTTAGGATTGTCCATCTCTGTGTAGTGTGTAGCTGCTGCAAAAAGGTTGTACAATTTTTGTACGTTGCCAAAGAAGCTGATGGCATCTGTGGAAGCTTTAGCTGCATCAGCCACTACAAGATTTAGAGTGTGAGCCCCACATGGAACATAGAGTGCATGACAGTTCTTCTCTAATAACCTTGCCTGAACACCTTTGTTCTTACTCTTCATGTTCGCTCTGTTGTCATATGACTGTCCTCTGCAGTCATCAAAGTGAATATTCAGTTCATCTAGTCTCTTCAGAATCAGAACTGATAAACCCAGGCCTGTACTTTCTGAAGCCTCAAGAAAGCCCAAGAAGTATTTTTTTATGTCTGGTACTTCACCCATTTTAACAGTTCTGATAATAATCGACATCTGTTCTTGGTGGCTTATGTCTGGAGTGCAATCTAAAATGAGTGGGTAATATTTAGCTTGTTTTATTTCTGCAACAGTGGCATCCAAGATTTTCCCACTAATGGACCCAATGAGCTTATTTTGAATGATGTTTCCTAAGTAACTTGAATGACTATATTGGCCACTTTCGACTCTGCTGATGTGTTGTTTGATCACTGGATCAAATTTGGCAAGCAGCTCAACCTTCTTCAAGAAGTTGCCATTGTCTCGATTGTACAGTGTTATAATGTTTCAGACCAACAAAGACCCTAGGATCCATTCATGGCTGGTCTACCTAACTGTGTTCGTAATTGTGTAATTTAGGGTGTCAATTTTGGGGGTGAAATGACTAAATTGAAAATCATGTGATTTGGTAGCAATTTAATGTAATCATTTGGCATACAAAATAATATCCTTGCTTCAAAAACAATAAAAAATAACTCCTACCTACATCAATTTTAATTCAAAAATTCCATTTTCCATAAATTCCTAACAAAATAACAAATGTGCGCAAACATCCTATGAACATTTAAAGTGGCAATAAGATATCATTCAGAGTCTTTATTTGAAAGTATCCAATGCAGTCATGTCCTTTTTGCTGTGGTTCCTTGACATCAGCATTCGGCTTGCTACTTGCGCTTTGATGTAGCCTTCTCGCCTCTCGTGACTGTAAACTTGACTAGCTGCTTCTGTGACCATTTTCACACATCTCTCCACACTCTGAGTGTGAGAAGGCCACTTTGGCACTTGCATTGGGGCCTCTTTAAGTTGTGTTAAATCTTTGTTTGTTATACATGTTGTCAGTGGTGGCTCCAAAACTTCCAAATTCAAGTTAACTAATTCTGACAATTTCTTGGCATTGACGTTTATCGGAGGTACCTTCCTTGTCTGAACAGAGCAGTCTCCCAGCTGGTCATCATCTAGTGATGTTCCTCTAAGCTTTAGAGTGATTTCCACAGCCTCAGTTCGCTCTTTGGTACATTGGCTGCAGAGTATTGCTTGCAAAACTGCCTCTGGCCTAGCATACCAAGCGGACCTTCTCACCGCAGGTAACACGATGTCCACCACTACTTTCCTTTGGGTTCTCAGTAGCTGTAATTGAAACAAGATGTGGTTGGGCCCCTCCATCCACATTGGATTAAGTTTTACATTGAACCAGTGAGGAAGATAAAACCCAATAATAAATTCAACAATCAACATCAAATTCTGTAGCATTTTGCCCTTCAGTGCATGTTTGGAAACCCAAATCCTGCAGAAACGAATCGCTGTAGTTAACCAACGACTGTGACTTACGGGTCCAATCTCCAAGAGAGCCAGATTTTGAGGCAACTCTCCTGATCTGATTGCTTGAACAATACGATAAGCGTAAGATTGATCCGTGCTGAGGTCTTTGATAACTTCTTCAGACAACACTGGAAGGGGAGGGCCTACTTCGACCTTTAGAAATTTTGTATTTATTTCTAATTCCGTTGCTTCATCTAGCATGTTGCCAAGGGGGCCTGACCACTTGTTGTTGCTCTCTGTAGGACCATCAAGTTCCTGGATGAGACGACGAAGAGGTAGTTCCCCTGTGTGCAAATCACATACAATCCAAACAAGCCTTCTTCCAAGTTTTTTCTCTAAATGCGTCATAACACCGCCCTGCCATCCAATGTTCACCGCAGTTGAGTCTCCACCAACGGCCTGCAGTGAACTGTCAAGTCTTCTTTCTTGAAGCCAACATATTATTTGATCAGCAATTGCCTCTGCATGTTTCTTGCCTTCTACTTAGGAACAACGTGAAACAAATAGCGGCCATCAGGTTCGGAACACACAGAGTAGTGTTCTTCTTTGATGAGACCGGGAAACTTTCTGTCCATTCCCTCTACCTCTAGGAGAACTTTTATGTCATCTCTTCTTCCATCAAACAAAAGGCAAGAGAGACCTTCCTCCTTCAAATCTTTTTCATGCTGATCAGATATTTCCTTCATTATTTTTTCTTGTGCTCTTCTTATCTTATTATGATCTATCACTAAGGATGTATCCTCTCGGCTGATGAGGCCTGCATCTATCCAAGCAGCAGTGGCAATCTCTGCAGTCTCTCGTAGCCCCGTATGGTGGCGAATACTGGCAAGGGCAATGTTTGAGATGTCTTTAGTGTTGTATTTCATTCTCTTCGGCGAAGGTTCAGATGGCATTTTGGAGCTATCATCTGATGTTGCTTCTTTCTGTTCATCTGAAGAGCTTTCAAAGAAGTGAGAAACCTCTTGATAGAGCTCTTCATCTCTTTGGGTGGCTTCTTCACTCTTCTTTTTCTTCCTTTCTTCCCTCTCTCGGATTTTCTCCTTTTTTTTAGCAACAACAATCTTTTTTTTGGTTTTTGAATAATCTGCCGAACCAATCTGCATACTTCCTTGGCCTCCTGCCTTTGTTCTCTGCGCCTTTATGAGAGCCAGCTCCAAAACAGGGATCTTCTTCTCACGAGGACAGCGACAATCAATGTGAGGGTGAGGTTCTCTTCTGCATGAGGGAGAACAATTCGCTTCAGAACACAACTCTATGGGACACTGGTAGTTAAAAATGTCAGAAGAGTATCAAGTGTGTGCAGAAATTTTTTTCTTTGCTAGTTTTTCCTTTACCAAGTGATGTCTCAACTGCTTTGTGCCACAGCTTTGTTAATTTTAGCTCAATAGTTCTATACTGATTGAGTACAGGTGGTTTGAATAACACATTAGCTTTTTTCCACTGATGCAGAAGAGGGGGAATCATGTCCCTTATGAGCTCTCTTCCTGTGTAGTTCCTTCTATCCTTTGTATTTTGTTCACGAAGGAGTAACCCTAGCCTCAGCATGTCTCGCACTGTTGGTAGTCCTGATACGGGAAGCTCCTTGCCTGTACCGACTAACAGGCTCAAGTGGCATGACGACTGACCTCTTGTCTTCAATTTTGGCATCTTAGGAATATCTGAAAAGAAAGAAAAACTTTTAAGTATTTTATATCAATTACGATGTTTCAAAGTTTAGTCATTCGATGTTCTAAAATTCAATAAAAAAATATTTCATGGGATTACAACATAATTAGACAGAAGAATATGATAATAATAAATAATTGTAATAATCAATAATCCATACTTAGTTAAACTGTAATATTCGTCTAGTAGAATAACTATGAAGTAGGTACAAGAGCAATAACAGCAAACCACCGTCTATGACATCTAAGAGGCAACTGAGGACTGAGAGTGAGGGACAGTTCTATTCATGTTGTGACTTGTACATTGTACAACAACTATATGACCTTGAAAACACTCCATATGCGATCAGTGGGATAATTCTGTGACAGATGAATAGTTAATCAATTTATGTCCTATTATTTAGTAAAAAGAGTTAATTTCTGAAACTTTAAGGTAAAATTGATATAGGTAAGGGTTATTTTATTTCATTTTGGTTGGCCAATTTCAAGTTTTGACATGAAAAGATACTATATTTTCACTACCAAAGTTGATTTGAAAAAAGTTGACAAAATTGACACACCCTATTGTGTATTGTGCATGTTCTCCGTGGTGGCGGAGGGGACCTACAATTTTACGTGGGTTCCGAACCACAAAGCCTTAATTTTACTACTTTAAACTATACCCAATCTATCAAAATATGCGTCTAATCGATTTTAAACATGTTTAGAGACGTGCTACTAATTACTTCTACCGGCAAACTATTCCACCTATTTACTATTCTATGCGTAAAAAAAGTTTTTGGCAATGTTGTCTCGAACCTTCTACTTGTCAACTTACACCCGTTGTTTCTAGTCCTATTATATTGAGATACTTCGAAAAAGCTATCTCTATCTACGTTATCGAACCCATTCATAATTTTGAAAACCTGGATTAGATCACCCCTTAGCCTCCTAGTCTCGAGTGTAGTCAATTTTAACACCTTAAGCCTATCCTCGTACGACTTTGACCTAAGCGACGGAATCATCTTAGTTGCTCATCTTTGAATTCTTTCGATTTTGTCTATATCTTTGCGCATATGCGGATTCCAAAATTGGATCGCGTACTCCAAATGGGGTCTAACTAATGATTTATAAAGAGGAACTATAATGTCGCGCGATTTTTACTCAAAATTCCGAGCGATAAAACCTAACACTTTGTTCGCTTTATTGACCGCTGCTGTACTTTGTTTCGCTACTTTTAAGTAACCAGTGACTATAACTCCGAAATCTTTTTCCTGCTCTACGCCTGTTAACTCTTTCCCTGACATACTGTACGCAAAATTACCGTTACGCGAACCTAGTAAAATTTTGCACTTCTCGACGTTAAATCTCATTTGCCATGTGACTGACCAATCAACGATTTTATTCAAATCTTCCTGGATTTTACCTCTATCTTCGTCATTAATCGCCCTACCACCTAGCTCCGTGTCATCCGCAAACTTTGAAACTGTACTGAGTAGGCCGACATCTAAATCGTTAATATATATAAGAAAAAGAAAGGGGCCCAATACAGAACCCTGAGGAACGCCACTCGCTACATTAACCCAACACGACTCCACTCCATCAACGACCACCCTCTGTTTCCTACCTCGCAACCACTCTTCTATCCAATTTATTACTACACCCCTGATTCCATGAGCCTTAGTTTTCTCAATGAGTCTTTTGTGCGGTACGGTGTCAAACGCTTTTTGAAACTCTAAATACATTACAGCAATCGCCCGATTACTATCGTAAACGTCAACCACGCTTTAAAAAAATTCTAAAAGATTAGTTAAGCAAGATTTGTTTCGCCTAAAACCGTGCTGCGTATTTCTAACTAAGTTATGCAATTCTAAATGTTCGACTATACGATCCCTAATTATTGATTCCAGTAGCTTACCTACAACAGACGTTAAACTGATTGGCCTATAATTTCCCGCCGCACCTTTATCGCCTTTCTTAAAGATAGGTGTTACGTTTGCTAACTTGAAATTATCTGGTACGCACCCCTCAGAAATAGACGCACTAAAAATCTTTGTTAGCAGCACAACAATGATATCTTTTAATTCTTTTAGTTGTATGGGGTATATGGAATCCGGCCCCGGTGATTTACGCGTTTTCATTTTATCAATATAGCGCATTACCTCCCCTTCACTAACCACAATATTATCCAAAATATTACCATTATCAAAGGTATTATGTCTATGACCGTAGGGATATTCGTTACATCTTCTATAGTAAAAACTGACGTAAAAAATTCGTTTAGCAAGGTACCATTTCCTTGTTTTCAGAAACTAGATCTCCGTTAACATTTTTCAACGGCCCTAAGACACTTTTTACTGGATTTCTATTGTTGACGTATTAAAAGAATCGCTTGGGGTTTTCTTTACCGTCACGAGCTATGGAGATTTCAAATTCGCGCTTGGACTTTTTTATTACACTTTTCGCTTCACGCCTTAGAGATATGTAGTTGTTTCGTAACAACAAATTGTCTTTATCGCACTTATGTAGCGTACAAGCCCTATCTCTACTCTTTATAATGTCTCCTACTCCAGAAGTAAACCACAAGGGCTTGTTGTTTACTTTCGCACGCTTAATTTTGTACGGTACACATTCCTCATTTATAGTCCTAAATACTGTTTCAAACGATTCCCACATTAATTTTGCGTAGAGAAAGACCCCCTGAACAGCGCCGGGCTTAGGATATTTCGGGCCCTGTGCAGAGTATACTGTACGGGCCCCCATGACAAGTCAAATTGTTTTTCATTGCTAATCATTTTATTTTAGTAGATTGTTAACAAGTACAACAAGTAAAATTTAACTATACAAGTGCACCTGTAACAGAATACCAACAGACCAACAGCCTTTACTATTATTACTACTTATTACTTTATTATTATCAAATATTTAAACTATCATAAGAGGTTTCAACCAGCACCGGCCTTAGGATATTTAATTAGGAATAGGATAATTCAATTTAATTAGGATATTCAACAAAAGTAAATACACAAAATAAAGTTTGTAAATATACAAAAAAGAAAATAACTTAATCAACTACAAATGAATATTTGGCAATTGTAATATAAGAATACTAAAACATAAAAGAATTAACTAGATTTAATAAAAATAAACATAAACCAATTGCAGGTATATAAGTAACAAAAATCATTTCATTAAAATCTATCTACTGTTTTAAATGACTGAGAAGAAAAGAAAAATCAAGCTAATACACAAATATATATTACACAATATTACACAAATAAATTACATTAATTTACACTAATTTTGGCACTCTGACGTCGATGGTAAATTTCTGTGAAATTTTCGGGCCCCCCTAAGTTGCGGGCCCTGTGCGACCGCACGGTTCGCACACCCCTAAGGCCGGCACTGCCCTGAAAGTAAGGTTTCTCTCTGCCAGTGATTGGATTATACTTACAAGACGTGTGAGAACATCTCGCCAGCGTCTTCGCTCTACCTCCATTAATGACATTTCAGTTTGGTCAATGGTCCTCCCATTTTTTTAGCCGCAGTTCCAGATCCTTCCACGTTGCCATGTTATCTGCATGTTCTGAACAATTTTCATAGCCTTTCAGAAGCGGACCAACGTTTATCCAGTCTGAAAGTCCATCAGTAATTAGTTTGTAGGACTTCCTTGAAAACAACTTGCAGCAGAAGCAATAAAGAGCGTCATTCCTTCTAGAGTACATCAGCCAGCTTCGCTTTATTTTTTCCCGATGAATTAATGTTCTGTACATGTAATGGTGATGAAAGCTTCTACCGTCCTCTCTTTTAGGGAATGTGAAATCTGGACTGATTTGAAATGGTCCTCGAGACACCAGATCTGTCTTCAAGGCATCTGACAGGACAACTGGCCAGTCATACGGATCAAGCGGTGGAGCAGATCTTGGTTCTTGTTGCTCAGTAGAAATGCCTGTGTGTGGTGTTTGAAGCTGAACAGAAGATGGGCCACTTGTTGGTTCATCAGGCTCTACTTCTACTGGTGTTTGAGGTTGCATAGAGGATTAGAGGACGGTCCTGCTGTTGGCTCATGATGCTCATCAGGCTTTGCTGAGGATGGCTTTTCCAAATATTTCAGTAGTGCTCCTGGGAAGAACATAACATTACATATTCTGTTAGATTTTGCTAAAATACTCTTTCTTATTTTGTTTGATAACACAGCTCAACAAAAAATTTTTTGTTTCGTTGCCAAGGAAATTCGTACGAATTTAAGGTATTTTGGGGTTGCTGAATTCCAAAATGAAAGTAGTTTTTCCGATTTGGCTCTAGTTCTTGAGATAATGAATACCCTCAATTAATAGGAACGTAACCATAACGCGTGCATATGGGAAACTACCAAAACATTCCAGATGGTGAGACACGCGAATATTCTTAGTGTTTACTCCGCGATCATTCTAGAATATTCCCCCTCCGTATATAAGTCATCGGCCACCCAACCAGTAAGTAGGCTCCGCCTGAACATTAAATTTTTTGCATTTTTACGTGTTTCAATGGGGTACCAATTATCTCATAAATTAGAGCCAATCTAGCAAAACCGATGTCATATTCGGAATCAGCACCACAAAGTTACCCCAAAATCACTCTAATATGATTGGCAATAAAATGAGCGTTGACCAGTGTAATTGATCTGTGTGAACAGAATTTGAGGTGATGTGATCCATTAAATTTCACATTTTGAAATATTATAAATATTACAGAGACTAGCTTACTCTACACGATTCCTGAGCACTTGCCCAGCTTGATTGTCTACCTAACCTAGTTGCCTGAACTGTAATCATAAGAATATACAAGTGGCACATCTCACCTGTGCTACTGGAAAGCTTCTCCTCCTCTACTTTATTCTTTTTCCTTTTTTCAGCTCCTGATGGATAATGTCGTTTCATTTTCCAAGATGTACGAAGTCACATCTAGTTAACCACAACTAATCTGCTAAATAATAATAATGGTGATAATACAGTAATGATGATGATGATAATAATAATAATAATAATGTTTTACAATACTAGAAAAATTAAGCATTTAGGAAAGTATAAACATATAGTAAGAATAAAGTTAAATAATATAGAAATAAGATCTCACAATAGTTATTTACACATAACGACCAAAACGTTTCGTTTGTCTCCGTTTTATCACATTTGTCTCATAAAAAAAACTCATTTAATACGACAATAATAATAATAATATTAATAATAATAATAATAATAATAATAATAATAATAACAATAACAATAATATTAATAATAACTTCAGCTATATTCCTATTCTTGCCCACTGAGCTATGACCTGGGAGCCTGTCTAGGGGCCCCCTAGTAGCAGCGGAGCCCTAAGCGGCCGCTTAGTCTGCTTATGCCAGGAAACGGCCCTAGCATTAAGCTATATATAAACACTTTGGAATTCATTGTTGGTGGTTGTTTGGAGTGGTAATGAGTCTTTATGGGAGGTTATGACTGAAGTACCATCTGCATACTGGTAACAAGAAGAGTTATTTATTGGCCTGTAAAAGTCGTTTATATAAAGGAGGAACAGGATAGGTACCAGAATCAGAGCCGGATTTAGACGTGTGGAGGCCCTGGGCAGCCTCCATGTGGAGGCCCCCCTACCTTAGGGGAAGACATAATTGAAGTCATCCATAAGATTCATAATATAATTAATATACATACACTTTCAAAACATCGTGCACTCTTGTGTCTGTCCATTCCACTCATTTCTGCAAAAAATGAAAGCCTCGGGTTACTCGGGTATTCCATTATAGTGAGAGTAGGCCTAAAAGAGTAATAAAAACAAAATAATAATCAGTACACAACAAATAGTAATTGGTAAAAGTTTATGTACTACAGTGGTAATGGATGCGCGTGTTTTTTTGTTGATCATCTATCGGGTTTTTCTAGTTTCGGGTTCTTTCTATTTTGATAATGGCTTGTGAATATGTGGAGGCCCCCAATATGTGGAGGCCCATGGGCAGCTGCCCACTTTGCCCACTCCTAAATCCGGCCCTGACCAGAATGCTCCCTTGGGGTATCCCGTGGGAGATGCGTCTTGTCTGTCAAGTAAAAGAGTCATGTTAGCCAAGTATGAGTTGAACCATCTTAAGGGCAGTTCCCTGAAGCCGTAGTGTTGAATTGTTTTTAAGAGTATGTCATGAGGTAATGTGTCAAAGGCCTTAACTAGATCAAGTAGGATGATTATGGAAGTTTTTGTCGTTGAGATTGCTGTAAAGTTCCTCTTATATTGGGGTTATTGCGTCATTTGTTGTGTGTCTACTTATTTGTATTTGTATTCTTCGAATTTATGTTTATAGTAGTTAGCTTTAGCTTTGTGTATTAATGAATTAAGTCTGTTTGGGAGTAGACTTTCCTTCGCAGTTTTATATAGTTTGTCTTTGTTTAATTGACTTTTTTAAACCTGAGGTCAACCAGAGATTGTTGATTCGAACCGTAGGAATATTTTTTTCAATGATGAGGCAGGATTCGTTAAAAAGCATGCTAAAGGATTCCTCAAACTTTTTAAATTTGGTGTTTATATTTGTATGCGGGTTGTCAATGAAGTCAAAATCTGTTTCGCCTAATTTAGCTTTGAATTTATTTAGCTGATTATGCCGTTTTCCTGGACTGGAAGACTTCGTAAGGCCGGTATGGGGTGTGTTGGCTTTGTTACTTTGGTCTTATATCTTTGACTTATTATTGCGTTCCATAATGTAGTCTGTCCCTATTTTCATTAACTCTCCTCAGGGACTTTCAATTTACTTAGTTGTTGGAATCATATGGTCTATATGACCCCAGACCTAAAATCTTACAAAATGGTGCAATAAAAATTCTGTAATGAAATAATCACATGAATGAAACATTATTTGTTATTTAAGAACTTTTAACGAATAATATCATGTTTCAATGTTTTGATTGCTGATACAAAATACAAATATAAAAAAATCATCTTAATGGAAATGATTCTGGTAGTGTTAGGGATTCTAGCATTTTTATAATTTCATGACCATCAGTTATTGTCTTTCCTAAAAATTTTATCACAATTTATGAAATTAATTAGATCTTTTCCGTTTTGGGGCTAGCAGCGAATTTTAATGAAAATTGGTATACTAATGTAGTTTTGGTCACTAATTTCAAAAATAACTTTCTTTTTTTGGAGAAATGAAAAACAAACACGTTAGAGCACTTTAAATAATAATTAATGTTTTTAACGAAAATATCATGACTTAACCTAACCAATCGTCAAGGGCGTACAGTTGACCTAACCGGGCATTCAAATGACCTAACTGGGCATTTATTCTTGATTTTTTTTTTTGCTACTTTTACAGATCTGCCGGGATCCTTCAAGAAACGTATTCTTCGTAAAGTTGCACTTTTTACCATTTGACCGACGCTTTTGGCAACGAAAGAATTGGGTATTTTTATCAAAGGAACACACTTTCCCACACTTAGAGTACTTTTTCATAAACAGTAGCAGTTTGTGACTCTGGTTAAATTTAACACAATCCTCCGTAACTAGTTTAAGCTAGTTAAAACACATATTAATTAATTATTTAAAGTGCTCTAACATGTTTGTTTTTCATTTCTCCAAAAAAAAAAAAAAGAGTTATTTTTGAAATCAGTGACCAAAACTACATTAGTATACCGATTTTCATTAAAATTCGCTGCTAGCCCCAAAACGGAAAAGACCCAATTAATCTATGAGTATAGATGTGTATGAAATAAATCTCTAGGGTAAAGTAAAATTCATGAAAATAATTACATAAAAATGAAATATATCAAATTACACGAGAGCAACCGTGAGGTGAATTTGATTTCAAATGGATAACATGATACACGCCTCCTGAAGGAATACGATAAAAGCAATGAAATTTTGATACATCTGAGAAAAAAGTCTCATGTTGGATTACACGGAAGTGGAGATCACGATATTGCCTGGTCAATTAATTAGCAGCAATTATTTAAAAAACACTGGGTCCAATAGTCCACATGTTTCCTCATGAAGATTAAATCTATATTAAAGTCGTCGAGGATGAAAGAGCGCGAGATCTTTAGGGATTGATGTCTGATTTGATCCTGTAAGGTATTAATATAGTAAAATATGCTGAAAGGACATTTTATATATATTCCTTCGGTAACCTTTGGTTTGCTTCCGCCCGAATTGTTTATTCTGACGAAGGTCAAGCTTTTCACTCTACCTTCGACCTACAGTTTAACGTAGAATCTGAACCACGCCCCACCAGCAGCAGCCCAGCGCCTTAACTACTAAGCTACCCAGGGTACACATTTATCTAACAACCACTTTCTTTATTGTGTGGAAGGATGAATAGCTAGGTTTTGCTGCGCGCCGTCTGCCGTCACCGGGTCTCGATCCTAGGACCGATGGATTCGTATTCAGCGACGCTAGCCACTACACCACCGAGGCGCATATATATATATATATATATATATATATATATATATATATATATAACCTTTGATTAGCTTCCGCCCGAATTGTTCATTCTGACGAAGGTCAAGCTTTTCACTCCACCTTAGACCTACAGTTTAACGTGGAATCTGTACCACGCCTCACCAGCAGCCCAGCGTCTTAACCACTAGGCCACCCAGGGTACCCATTTATCTACAATCACTTTCTTTATTGTGTGGAAGGATGAACAGCTGGGTTTTGCTGCACGCCGTCTGCCGTCACCTGGTCTCGATCCCGGGGCCGATGGATTCGTAGTCAGCGACGCTAACCACTACACCACCATATATATATATATATATATATATATATATATATCAGGTCGGCAAAAAGAAAGGGAGACCTTTTAAATCCTTCATATCTCAGCAAATGCGGTACATAGAACCATGAAATTTTAATATGTTATACTAGTTAATTTTATGGTTTGTACGCCATCTTTTAGCATTTTAGCTGAGAAATTGGATTTTTGGCGAATATTCCAGAAAAATTTGCTAATCATAGGTTCAAGTTGATAATTAAAGCGATTTTAATTAACATAAGCAAACTGCAGGAGGTTTGGACAAGCTTCTCAAGAAAATCGATAAAACAGGAGATATCAAAAGAATACCAGGTAGCGGTATTAAATTTGGCCACTAAACAGTCTTGATTTAAATCCTGTCGATTACGGCCTTTGGGAAAATTTGTCACAGAGAATTTATAGGGTCAAAGTAAGAAATGTCGCTCATTTACGACAGCTCCTTCTGGAAAAATGGGATGAGCTACCACAAGAACAAATCAATAAAGTCATCGATGACTTCCGTCCTAGACTGAAAAAGGTTGAGGAAGTTCGTGGTAAACATATAAAGCAGTTTTTTTAGCATCAAGTTAGCACCATCTGTCGGTACTTTGTAACTTTTTATCTGCACATCCAATGCAGTAGTAGTATAAATGGTGAATTTCCAGTGGCATAAAGAAATATTCAGTAAATCCGTAATTTTCATTAGTTTTCTTTGAAATCCTCTCAACTTATAGGAAATTTACTTAGTTGTGGGGCATAAAAAAACTATTGAAATCTGACTATAACTTTGGATTTTACAGCCAAAGTTCGAGATCTCTTGTTTTTTGCCCACCCGATATATATACGAGTAAAAAGTGGTTCACTTCAGAAGGATGCAAATTTCAAATTTTTCATATATAAAATAAGTAGTGTAATTTACTAAATGCTGTGTACTCGTATACAAAATCTTAGACAAGTCCTTTTGGAGAACATTTGAAAATGGTCATTGTTTTCAGGATTATTTTAATTAACCCGTAATTCATCATATACTCTATCCCTTCATTCATTTCGCGATCGCCCTTTTCAGATTCTGCAAATGGCCTCACCAATGGACCCTGTTTGAGTGCTGCTGCGGCTGTACCGTGAGGACCGGAAGCTTGATCATCGGATGGTGTTTCATGGTAAAAGTGGCTCACATTTAAGTGAATATATATAAGATTACAATCTTATATATCCGATCACAATCTTATATCTGTTTCCTGTCCTATCGCTCCAATTCGACGCCGCTGATTGGGAGGTCCTTAGGCAGCACTTCTGTGATTTCCCATGGAATGATTACTGCTTCCGAGGCCGGGGCCCTTCTGGGTGTGCAGAGCGCATCACAGAGGTGATTCTCTCGGGCATGGAGGCGTACATTTCATATTCTATTCGTACTATTAATGCAAAACAACCTCTCCGCAACAGAGAGGAGGCTTTCAGAAGATACCATCGCCATCCAACTCCTGACTCTCACAGTCTCACTCAGCTCATATTTTTGCCCGAAATCGTGCAAAATCTGTTCTTCGACTCGCCAAAAATTCCTTCATCCGACAAAAATGAAAATCTAACCAATTCTAATTCTTCTCGCTCTTTCTGGTATCTAGCTAAGAACATCTTGAATAACTTTACTTCCTCCACTTTCCCTTCTCTTTTCCATTCTGACGGCACAGTTACCGTCTCTTCTCTTGACAAAGCTGAATGCTTCGCTCAAACTTTCGCTTACAGTTCAACCCTGGACGATTCCGGTGCTGTTCCTCCATCTCCTCCCCCCTCTGACTTTATTATGTCTGAAATTATAATCTCTTCCAAAGATGTTTTTTCTGTCCTATCTGGGTTCAACTCTTGGAAAGCGTATGGTCCTGATGGTGTTCCTCCTGTTGTTCTTAAGAACTGTACTTCTGTGCTGACACCCTGCCCAGGCAACCTCTTTCGTCTTTGTCTCTCATCTGGTACTTTTCCTTCCTGCTGGAAGTTCGCTTTTATTCAGCCGGTCCCAAAGAAGGATGACCGCTCTCAACCCTCCAACTATCGTCCAATTGCTTTGATTTCTTGCCTTTCCAAAGTTTTTGAATCTATCCTTATAGAAGATTCTTAAACACTTTCTTCTCACAATCTTCTCTCAGATCGTCAGTATGGATTCCGCAAGGGACGCTCTACTGGCGATCTTCGGTGAAACTTTTGCTATTGCGCTAGACCAGGGGTTCCCAAATTGGTGTTCCGCGGAACACTTGTATACCGTGAGAAGTGTTCCGCGGAACACAATTTGGGAACCCCTGCGCTAGACATATCAAAAGCTTTTGATAGAGTCTGGCACAAATCTTTAATTTCGAAACTGCCCTCCTTCGGTTTCTATCCTTCTATCTGTGCCTTCATCTCTAATTTCCTTTCTGGCCGGTCTATAGCTGCAGTTGTAGATGGCTACCGTTCTTCTCCTAAAGCTATTAACAGTGGTGATCCTCAGGGTTCTGTCCTGTCACCCACTCTTTTCCTTTTATTTATCATTAATATTTTAACTTCGCATTTCCTGTCCTATTCACTCCTATGCCGATGATTTCACTCTTCGCTTCTCCACCCACTTCTCAAAGCGTCCCTCTCAACAGTCACTCCATGAGTCGCGTAATACGACTATGGAGCACCTGACCTCTGCTCTTTCTGCTATCTCTGATTGGGGCAGAGAAAACCTTGTGGCTTTCAATGCCTCAAAAACTCAGTTCCTCCATCTGTCTACTCGTCACAATCTTCCACACGACTATCCCCTTACCTTCAACAACACACAACTCAATCCTTCCTCTTTTCTTAACATTCTTGGCGTTTCCTTTTCCCGTGATCGTTCCTCGAAAGATCACATATACTCTCTTTCTAAAACAGCTGCTATGAGGCTAGGTGTGCTGTACCGCCTCCGCAGTTTCTTCACCCCAACTCAGTTGCTGTCTCTGTACAGGGGTCTTGTTCGCCTTTGTATGGAGTATGTTCTTATGTGTGGGGTGGTTCTACCTACGCAGCCGTACCTGACAGCGGAATCAAAGGCTTTTCGTCTCATCATTTCCCTACCTCTTACTGATTATTTTCAATCTCTCTCTCTCTTTGCCGCAATGTTGCCTCACTCTCTGTTTACTATCGTTATCATAACGGACATTGCTCTTCTGAACTCTCTAACTGCATGCCTCCTCCTTTAAGGAGAGCAGAGCACGCAGTACCAGACTTTCTACACTTTCTCATTCATTTTATGTCCAACTATCTAATGCAAGGGTTAATCGGTATTTTCACTCTTTCATCTACTCAATCGGTGAACTCTGGAACAACCTTCTTCAATCCATGTTTCCTCCTATCTATGACCTCCCATCTTTCAAACGCAGAGTGTCTAGGCATCTCGAAAACCTGGACCTTGATTTTGGCTCTCTTCTTCTTCTTCTATGGGAGTGGCGCTTTTGCGGGCATTTGCCCTTGCCCATCTTTCCTGCATAAAAAAAAGACAGTTTATAAGGAATGTCGTAAGGTAAAAAAATAAGAAAAATTTAACCAACTTTCTTACCCTCGTTCTTAATAAATCACTTTAAAAAGATCTGAAATTCTATGGAGGAGACCCGAGATAGGAGGCCGCTGATTCTGATGACATCGCATTGCGTTCCATCCTCTCTGAATCCAGTGATGGTGTAACTTCTCACTTCATTCTCCCCATAATTGAGCGAGTGCCTCCAAGCTAAATGACTCTCTTCATAAAATAGTAAAAAAAATTGTTCTTCTTTTAATATACGAATTTTACTTTATTACTTTGTTTTCTGTGGCGACATTAATCTTCAGTTAAAAGTATTAGAAAGAGAACTTTAAAAGCAGTCTTATACTCATATTTGAATCACGGACAACGAAAGCAAGCCATTTCCTTCAAATGCGGATGGAGACGGACATAAACTGATTAATTATTCTTAAAGATTCACATTTATTTTTCTTGAGTATGTAACCATATCTTACACTTTAATAATAGATACTAGACATTTCACGTGACCATAAAATGCTCTGTATAGATAACTCGTCTAGACAAGAAACTACACTCCTTCGTATTAATGATAAAACAAATTACTACTGTAACGACATTTTGCTTTTAATTAAAATCCATATATTTAATTCTCTCCGTTAATGATTCTTATTTATACATCTGAACAATATTTCATCTTATATAGAGGGTGTTTATAAAGTTCCTCTCTATTTCAGTGAAAACGTAGCAAAAAGGGTAAAATTCAATAACACTATAATAGAAGGCATACATTTAATGAATACTTAAACATATGATTCTACATGAGCACTATCAATATCTCTACAGAGTTCGAATCTGTCAGCAGCATTGCGGAACACATTTTGGAGCATGACAGGGGTTATTTTTGTAACTGCTGTTACGATACGAGCACGTAAATCTTGCAGATCTGTAACCCTCATTTGATAGATGTTTGATTTGATAAAGCCCCATGCAAAGAAATCCAAGGGCGTTAGGTCAGGAGATCGAGCCGCCCAGGGTCTGTTGCCTCCACATCCGATCCACCGATTTGGAAATCGTTCATTTAGGTACTCCCGAACAATGTTTGCGTAATGACAAGGTGCCCCATCTTGTTGAAAGACGACAGTGTTTAAAATGCCATCTGAATTAAAGCTGGGGTTCCAGGAATTGCTGAAGCATGTCCAGATGAATAAGCCCTGTAACTGTAGCTTCAGCAAAGAAAAAGGGCTCATAAATCTTAGATTTGGTCATGATCTGGACGTCCAAGAATCTCGTTCCCATGGATAGAAATCAACTGGCTTTTCATTAGCCTATATGGGGCAGTTATGGCGATTAACCTTTCCACATGTGTGGAAAGTTGCTTCATCACCGAAGAGAATGTGGTCCATTAAATTTTAATTCTGAATGTGTTCAACAAGATCGGCACACAATGGACTTCGCTTTGGATAATCCTCTTCATGTAAGTCATGAAGCACCTGAATGTGATAACTTCTCTTCTTCAACGTCGATTTCAAAATTTTGTGAACAGTTGATTTGGGTATCTCGAGTCTACGTGATGTGGTGCGAATCAGTGGTGTAGTGCTAAATAAAGAAGTGAGGGAACGCATTTTGAAAGTGTTACTCAGATGCGGGGGGGACAATGGCGAGCGCGGCGAGCCCATACAGCTGGGGGTCCGGGGGCACTGTAAGCCCCCCGGGAAATCTTTTGAAATCTGACCAATTTCAGGGATATTTTGAGGTCATATGCACTGGATATTAGGATATATTCCAAGGTTGAAGATGCAGTATTTCCAGTGTCATTAGATATACGACATCCAGTACGATCAATAAAAATAGCTAACAACTGGAATGATTAACTAAAAAAAAGTTAACAACTGGTACGCCGTGGTGACTGTTTCACCAGATCTTTATAGGCTAGCATTGCCTCAGTCGAAGCTAAAAGAAATGAAACAGTTAATGATTCTTTCTCATATTTCTTCTATGGGTGGGAATTAAAATTTCATGACGTTAGAGATTTGTAAGTTCAGATTTATTTGAAATAGTGAGGGAACGCCGTTCCGTCTACCAAAAAAAGTAAGGGAACGCCGTTCCCACGCGTTCCCACAGCACTACACCACTGGTGCGAATTGACATGCTTGGATGTTCATCGATAACATTACGTACCGCATTTACAGCATGCTCAGAGACACTTGGACGTCCAGATCTTGACTCATCATGAACAGATCCCGTTCTTTTAAATTTATTAAGCAAATCACGAATTGTCTTGTCTGTAGGACCTGGCATGTGAAATGTTCTTTCAAACCTCTCTCTAATTCCTTTGCATTTCTTTCCTTTAATCCGAAGTGTCACCATCATCACCCGTTCTTGTACATTCATTTTCAGAGGGTTCTGCAACAAAAATAAATAAAAACCGTTAATTCAACGAAATAGATAGGGACTTTATAAACACCCTGTATATATATATATATATATATATATATCTGCAAACCCACAAGGAAAAAGAAAAACGATTCCAAGGCCTTTCGTGTATTCAAAGCTACACCTCGTCAGGGAATGACGAGGTGTAGCTTTGAATACACGAAAGGCCTTGGAATCGTTTTTCTTTTTCCTTGTGGGTTTGCAGCATTCATTCATTTCACGTGTTTTATTGTGAAATTCATCCCATAATATATATATATAATTCAATAAGTATCCGCCCTTTTTATTTTCACAATTTTATTTTCACATCTGATAGATTATAAACACATCGCTTCTCAACATAGTCTCCCTGTTTCTCAATACACTTAATCCAGCGATCTACAAGCTTCCTAATGCCATCACAAAAGAATGTTTTTGGCTGTGTGCGTAGCCAGTCATGCACCGCCTCCTTCAGGTCATCATAGCCTTGGAATCTCTGACCTCTCAAAGCGTCTTTTAGTGGTCCAAACAGGTAAAAATCCGAAGGTGCCAGGTCTGGACTGTAGGCTGGATGGTCGAGAACTTCAAATTTAAGTTCTTGAAGGCATTTTCTAGTCTGTGCAGCGGCATGAGGGCGCGCATTGTCGTGTAACAGAATAACACCTTCTGACAATCTCCCTCTTCGTTTTGCGCGAATTGCTTGCTTTAACTCATTCCGAAGCGTGTCAGAATACGAATAATGATAATGATAACCTTGAACTTTATCTAGAGCGTGGCACTACAGTAACAAGTGCATCGTATTCTGACATGCTTCGCCGGGAGGGCGCACGTGAAACCTCCAGGAACAAGCACCTACAAATGAGCACAAAGAGCACTATATATATATATATATATATATATATTATATATATATATATATATATATATATATATATATATATATATATATATATATATATATGTGTGTGTGTGTTAGGGTGATGCCAAAAAAAATTTTTTTTTGAAATCCAGTGGGTTCAGCCTCAATTTGGTGTCTTTTGCTGAAAAATTAAAGCATGCAAAATTATAGTCCTGAAAAATATTTAGAGGTTGCTCAATGACTAAAGTTTACCCCCTTTAGTACAAATTTTGTCATTTGCAGAAACTAAAAAAATTCAAATGTTCATACATGTATTGTACCAAGTACATACAAAACATATTGAACACTACCCTGTAAGCCATGCGGAGCACCGACAATTCAGCGCAGGACAATTCAGCGCCGACAATTCAGCGCAAAGACAATTCAGCGCAAGACAATTCAGCGCCGACAATTCAGCGCAAGTCAGTACAGTTAAAAGTTTAGTTAAAAAAAATAAAAATAAATCGCAATAAATAAAAAAGAGAAAAAATTTGTATATTTATATATATGCTAAATTGGGTCTGTATCGAAGGAGTGACATTTCAAAGGAGTGACATAACAAAGGAGTGACATAAATACCGTAACGAAGGAGTGACATAACGAAGGAGTGACAAATCGGAGATAAAATTCAAAGGAGTATAATTATTAAAATTTTATTTAAAAAAACAAAATTTGTTAGAATTGTTAAAATTAAGATTTTATTTTAAAAACTAGAAACCTAACCTAACCTAACCTAACCTAACAGTTGCAAGCCTCTCTTCCCTCTGGATTTGTTCTTTCTTCTTCTTTGTTGGTATTTTCGCGCTGAATTGTCTTGCGCTGAATTGTCTTGCGCTGAATTGTCCTGCGCTGAATTGTCGGGTCACGAAGCCATGCAAGATCTAAGTAACTGAGGACTTGTGATGTATGGGCTCTGGAGATTTTCCTGATGTTGCCATAATGAAACTGCTTTTAAGCCAATCACGGCTTCAAGATCTCTATGATCGGTAAAGGCAACATGACACCTCAGCCAATTACAGGGGATTAAATTAGTGATGTTATCAATAAAAAACTACATCAGAAGAAAACGGTGGGCTGATCGTAGTCTCACTAGACAGAATCTAGTCATTGAGCAACGTCTAAATATTTTTTTTAAGGCCTGTAATTTTGCATGGCTAAATTTTTCAGCAAAAGGCACCAAATAAAGGCTGAGTCCCATGGCATTTCAAAAAAAATATTTTCTTTGCATCACCCTAATATATATATATATATATATATATATATATATATATATATATATTATATATATATATATATACGGAATAACAGGCAGGAACACGCGGGTCTTTTGCATAAGACAAAAATGTTCCGACCAACATTCGAATGTGGAACCTCGTGAGTAGGAGTTGCGATCGCTACCATCACACAATCATCGCACTACTTTCACGTCATAGTATGATAGTATCGCTCGTGACTCTTATTCAGGAGGTACAGGGTTCGAATCTTGGAGGTGGCACTTTTGTTTAGTATATAATTATATACACTTTATTTTTAAGTATAAATATTAACATTTGTGTTTTTGTTTACAGTTGCTTAGCAGTTCCTTCCTCTTTGGGTCACTGATTGCTCCGTTCCGTAAGTAAATCTTTGTTTTGATCGAGATTTCATGCATGAGTAAGTAGTATGGGGCATTTAATTAGAAAATATGGGAGTGCCAGTGCCAAGTGAGGGGAAAGGGGGGGGAGTAGAAAAAGAGAGGAAAGAAGGGGGGAAATGAAAATTTTAATCACGGCTGTGTAAACAATGGGTTTGATAAGGGGGAGTCGTGTAAGATAAGGAGGATGGTCATAAGGGTGAAGGGTTGAGGGTAATAAGGAAGTGAGTGACATTTTTATGAAAGCTAAGAGTAAATATAAAATTAAAAATATAAATTAAAATAATAATAAGTTTTCACCATATATATATATATGATAATGATAGTGATAATTATAAATTTTATTGCAAGGATATAAATCCCATAATATAGTTTAATATGCTTGTCAACATAAAATATAAATCAAACAATAATACATTTAAAAACAAACAAACTAAAAATTATGACTTAAGAGATAAACAAAAGACAGTTGTCGGCCGGACTCCGTACTGAGCGGACGCATTTCCTGAGCTCTCTGATATTGCTTCCGCTTTTGGATATTGCCAATAACCTTACTTTTGGTAAGTTCTGAATTTTATATACTTGCGTTTATATTAGATAGTTAAGTACTTGAATATAAGTGGTTTTTAGTGATTTAGAAGTTTTCATCGCGTGCCGGCTTAATTTAACTTAAACTTGTGACAGTTATAAACTAATTTAACTCGTGTAATGCCGTCGCAGAAAGCGTCGTTTGTTAGGTGTCGGGTGAATCGGTGGTATACGGATTTTAGGGACTATGACGGGGGTCCTATGACGATTACCGAGAGATCGTTTTTTTTTTTTGCGAATTAAGGTAGGAAATAGTTGACATAAAACGCAGTGTACGTGAGGTAACGGAAAGACCTGCAACGCTTGATGAGGGCAGGGGTAGGGCTACGGTTGACGAAAGCCGAACCAATACAAACGTTGAAAACGTTAGTAATTTGAAGGGTGAGGTGCGTAACCTAGTTTCTAGTTTAGGTAGCTTATCGGGAAGGTTGGATAGAGTTGAGGAAGGGGTTAAGGTTGGTCCGAGATTAGTAGATGGGGAGGGATTTAGAGAAGTTAAGGGTGGAGCTAGGCCACGTAAGGGACATGAATGAGAGGGAAACTATTTTAATTGGGGACTCTTTAGTGCGCCATATGGACACAGAGTTCGTTGAACGGCATCCAACCAAGAGGGGGAGGGTCTGTCTCCCAGGGGCCAGGATTGACAGAGTTGAAGACGAAGTGGATAGGATTGACGTTGCCTCCCGTCATTCGATGTTGGTGACGATGGTTGGGGGCAACGACTCGTATAGGCCCGAAACGAGTGATAGCAACTACGATATAGTTGCTATCACTGAAACGTCGTTAAATACCGTGACTCGGGACTTGTTGGGGGAACTTGAAATACCGGGTTTTAAACTCTTTACTAATGATAGGTTACATAGGATTGGTGGCGGCGTCTTGCTGTACATTCGAGGTTGATAGATTTTCCGTCAGCAATTAATGCGATATGCGTTGAAGTTAGGGCGCGTAGTCTTAGGTTCAATTTTGTTGTTGTTTATAGACCTCCCGTTCAACCCCTCGATACCAATACTAGATTTTACACACTTCTTGGTAACTTTATTAATAATCGGGATAGTATAGTTGTCGGAGACTTTAACTATCCTAACGTCAATTACGAGACTTTTACTGGTAACGTTGAGGGTTTGAGATTGAGTTCATGGAAGAAAATGTTTTACGACAGATGGTTACCGAACCAACGCGCGGTGATAATATTTTAGACGTGGTGATGACCAATGGCGAAAACAGTCGAAGGTTTAGAAGTAGGCGAGAGTTTAGGATGTAGTGATCATCAAATTATTAGGTTTAAGTTATTGATAGAAAACACTAAGGATAGTAACGTAATAGAAGTCCCTGATTTTCGTATGGCCAATTTTGATAGTTTTGCGGATAGAATGAGAGTAGTGGACTGGGGTAACTTATCTATGGGTAATGACGCAAATTTGCATTGGGAGGCGCTTAAAGATAGTTTCTTGAATATCGAAAGGGAGCTTATTCCTCGTAAGCCCAAGCGCGCTAGAAATCATGGTAGGCCTAAGTGGTGGACTAGGGAAATAGGCGAGTTCATAAACGAGCGTAACAGAGCGTATAGACTTAATAAGCTCAATGGCAAGGTAGCTAGCACCTATAGATATATCGAGCTTCGACCTCAGGTTAAAAGATCAGTTAGGAATGCTAAGCGTAATTTAGAGATCCTTATATCTGCGGATAGTAAACATAACCCAAAAAAGTTTTTCGATTACGTGAATAATCGTAAGCCGATAAAAGATAATATAGGCCCTCTCTTGGACGCTAATGGCGCTTTAGCTTCCAACGCTCAGGAGATGGAGGGTATTTTTAATAACTTTTTTGCGACAGTTTTTACCGTAGAAGATGTAAATAATGTCCCCGATGTGGACGATATCGTTCCATTTAGCAGCGAGACTATTTTGGATGAAATAACTGTTTACGAGGGTGAGATTGCGCATTATATCGATAGGCTAAAAGTTAGCAAGGCTCCAGGCCCTGACGCGTTTCATCTGAAAGATTTGAAAGACGTTGTCGTAGGCCCCCTAACGAAGATTTTTAATCAGTCACTGGAAACGGGGATTGTTCCTGAAGACTTCAAATTAGCTAACGTCACGCCCATTTTTAAAAAAGGCGACCGCACAGTAGCTAGCAATTATAAGCCCATTAGCTTAACGTCAATTGCCGGTAAACTTTTGGAATCCGTAGTTAGGGATCGTCTCATCGATCACTTAGAAAGTCAGCATGGGTTTCGACGCCATAGATCTTTAACTAATTTGTTAGAATTTTATAACGAAATCGTGCGCGAATACGATAGGCATAGAGCGGCTGACGTTATTTATTTAGATTTTAAAAAGGCGTTCGGTACAGTTCCGCATAGAATATTAATTGCGAAGGTTAAAGCGCACGGTATACGCGGTCAGGTAGCTAACTGGTTAGAGGAATGGCTTCGTGCTAGGAGACAGAGAGTCGTTGTTAATGGTAGTGAATCGGGGTGGTTGGATGTAGATAACGGTGCCCCACAGGGTTCAGTGTTAGGCCCATTGCTATTTGTAATTTACATTAACGACATAGATGTAGGTTTGACTTGTAACGTGTCAAAATTCGCAGACGATACTAAAATAGGCGGTAAGGTTGTTAACGAGGACGATAGAAATAGGCTCCAAGACGATGTAAATAGGATTATGGAGTGGATGGATAAGTGGCAGATGCAATTTAACGTAGACAAATGTAAAGTTTTGCACATAGGTTCTCGTAACAATAATTACACGTACACGATGGATGATAGAGGGTTAGCGAGCGTTGACGAAGTAGATTTAGGCGTACGCGTATCTAAGGATTTAAAAGTTAGGAACCAGTGCCTGGAGTCTTGCGCAAAAGCTAATAGGATGTTAGGCTTCATAGCGCGTATTTTCGAATTTAAATCGAAGAATATTATATTGCCCCTTTACAAGTCCCTAGTCAAGCCTCATTTAGAATATGCCATTCACTTTTGGTGCCTGTATTTGCGTAAGGATATTGATAGGTGAGGAAGGGTTCAGTGTCGTGCCACGAAACTAATTCCGTCATTGCGCAACAGGCCTTATGAAGATAGGATTAAAGAGTTAGACTTGCATTCACTCGAAACTAGGAGATTAAGGAGGGAGCTTATTGAAGTTTTCAAAATCGTTAATAATATCGATAACGTAAATTTTGACACTGTTCACTTTCGATAATAGCAATATTCGTAATAACGGATTTAAGTTGCGTGGCAAACTTTTCATTACTAGTATCGCTAAGAACTTTTTTACGTTTAAAATAATTGATAAATGGAATAATCTTTCCGCGCCCGTCGTGAACTCTACCAGCGTTAATATGTTTAAGAACCGTTTAGATCGGCATTTTAAAAATATTAATGTTGGTTAATGTAATAATAAAACAATCCCCTTTTTCCCTCTCCCTTGTTAGAATTATTAACGTTGTTTAATATAATAAAATCATTAGCAACAGGAGCTGTGGGAGTGGTGATCGAGGATGAGTCTGTTGACGATAATGCCAGCGTGTGATGCTAGCAAAAAAAAAAAAAATTAGACTAACACGAACTTAGATGTAGCTCGTAGCGAAAACTAACCCACTTTTTGTTATTCTTTCTACTTTTTTTTTCTCTCTCCTTATTTGCATGTCTGTAACTCTCTTCATTGCATATCTGTAGTTTGCATGGTATGATAGTGTTTGAGTTAAGAATGTGTTGCATGGTTTGTAATGCATTCTTATTTTACTTCTGTTCATCTTCCACTCCTTTCCGGCAGAGTGGGCTGCATCCTCTACCTGCCTATGGAGTGGAGGACTGGTCTGCAACAGCTGGAAGTACTCTCTTCGACTATTTTCCGACTTGTCGGCAGTGGCCGGCGGATGGTGATGGTGTCTTTCTTTCTCTTCCTGAATGAATTTTAACCCACGAGTGATACGTTAGAGTGGATCTTAGGGTCTTTGTTAGCCTTAGCTTCTGTAGATCTGTAGAAGTAATAATAATAATAATAGAAAAACCCTACGCACTGCTAAGACTACAAACAAAATAATAATAATGCTGTTAATTGGCAGGAGACAGATCCTCCAACCCAAACGAAAAAGGTGCAGTATCTATCAAGGTAATCAACGACGCAACCAATTAAGGAGGAGATTGTAGACACCGATCGACCAGGGATGTTAGACAGAAGATAGGGAGTGCTAGAACTTCCGTTTCTCCTGTCACTGTCCTCCTTAACTGATCTTTTTCCATGTCTCATCTACCCTGTGAGCAGTCCAGCATGCTCTCAAAAACACACTTCTTTCCCTATTCCTCACTACATATGCATGCATCTCAGACACGTGTAGAGGGGGGCTATAGGGGCTTGAGCCCTCCCATTTCCCCCTTCATGCCTCAGAAGTGCCCCTTTTTTTAAAAAAATAAAATAAATGCTGTGAGGAGACTTTTTTTTTTTTTTTGAGGGGGGAGATGGTGCCCTTTTCGTTAACTTTCAGCACCACCATCTGAAGTGTCCTGTGCATGGGCCTGAACTGCATCTTACACACTACATAATCTTTTCAAAATTTAAAAAAAAAAAAATGGCATCAACTTCAAGAGCTTCGGAGTCCCCTGGGTAGGGGACCATAAATGTCCCCACTTCTGGCTCCCCCGCTGCCGATAACGGGAACGCGGACCCGAGCAGTGGGTCTGGAACTGCTACCGCCCATTTGAGATGTTCTGGCCATCTCCCTGATTCACTTTTATTAAACTTCTGCAACATTCGTGGCCCTTTTCTCAAATTTTCAATCTGTTGAACACCACCTCTCCTCCTCTAAACCTCATCTTCTTTTCCTCACTACAATTCAGATGTCTGGAATGACTGACAGCAACCCCTTTTCTGTCCCCTCTTACTTTCTCTTATACTCAATTTCACTCCAAATGAGGATGTTGCGTATATGTCCGCAGTGACCTAACTTGTTCTCGTATTCCCGAACTCGAATCTTACGAATTCTATACCCTCTGGCTACGGCTTACATCCCAATCTCAAACTAAATACATCTGCACTGTTTACCTTTCCCCAAATTCTACAGACTATCCAAAATTCTTTGACTACCTCACTTTCAAAGTGGAATAAATTCTTTCCCGCTCTCCTTTTGCTGAAATCTCCAAGTCAGGAAATTTCATTGTTCACCACCAGCACCTTTGGCTTTCCTCCCATTTCACTAACATCCCTGGTGAACTAACTTGCAAATTATCTATCCTAAATGACCTAGAGCAGATTGTACAACACCCTACTCGTATCCCCGATCGCTTTGGAGATATGCCCAACATTCTGCATTTATTTCTTACCTCTCATCCTTCTTCTTACTCTGTTAAACTTTTTTCTCCGTTAGGCTCCTCCGACCACAGTCTATAAGACTGTGGTCGGAGGTGATCTGTTTCTGTGGTCTGTTTCTTGTCCTATTGCTCCAATTCGGCCTTTGGATCCTCCCAAGAAGAGGCGCCTTTGGCACTTTGGCGCTGCTGATTGGGAGGCCCTTAGGCAGTACTTCTCTGATTTCCCATGTAATAATTACTGCTTCAGTGGCCGGAACCACTCCGAGTATGCTGAGCGCATAACGGAGGTGATTCTCTCGGGCATGGAGGCATACATTCCATATTCTATTCGTACTACTAATGCAATAAAATCTTGGTTTAACTTTGTTCTAATACTATCCGCAACAGAGAGGAGGCTTTCAGAAGGTGCCGTCGCTGTCCACTCCTGTCTGTCACTCAGCTTATATTTCTGCCCGAAATCGTGCAAAATCTGTTCTTCGACTCGGCAAAAATTCCTTCAGCTGACAAAAATGTGAAAATCTATTCAATTCTAATTCTTCTCGCGCTTTCTGACATCCAGCTAAGAACCTATTCAACATCTTTATGTCCTCTTTTTTCCATCCTCTTTTCCGTTCTGATGGCACAGTTGCCGTCTCTTCTCCTGACAAAGCTGAACTCTTCGCTCACTTTTGCTTGAAACTCAACAACGGATGATTCCGGTGCTGTTCTTCCATTTCCTACCCCTCTGACTTTATTATAACTGAAATTAGAATCTCTTCCAAAGATGTTTTTTCTACCCTATTTGGGCTGAACTCAAGGAAGATGTATGGTCTTCATGGTGTTCCTCCTGTTGATCTTAAGAAATGCGTTACTGTGCTGACACCTTAATTAGGCAAATTCTTTAGTTTTTCTCTCTCTCTCATCCAGTACTTTTCCTTCCTGTTGGAAGTTCGCTTTCATTCACTCTGTCCCAAAGAAGGGTGACCTCTCTCAACCCTCCAATTATCGTCCAATTGCTTTAATCTCTTGCTTTTCGAAAGCTTTGAATCTATCCTTAATAGGAAGATTCTTAAACACCTCTTCTCACAATCTTCTTTCAGATCGTCAGTATGAGTTCCGCAAGGGACGCTCTACTGGCGATCTCCTTGCATATATCTCTGATTCTTGATCTTCCTCCTATTTCCGTGAAACTTTTGCTATTGCATGAGACATATCAAAAGCTATTGATACAAACGCAAATCTTTAATTTCGAAACTGCCCTCCTTTGGTTTCTATCCTTCTACCTGTGCCTTCATCTCTTATTTCCTTTCTTTCAGTGGTGTTCCTCAGGGTTCTGTCCTCTCACCCACTCTTTTCCTTTTATTTATCATTGATCTTTTAATTCGCACTTCCTGTCCTATTCACCCCTATACCGATGATTCCACTCTTCACTTCACCCGCTTCCCTGAGCGTCCCTCACAGCAGTCACTCCATGATTCGCGTAGTACGGCTATAGAAGACCTCACCTCTCATATTTCTGCTATCTGTGATTGGGGCAGAGAAAACGTTGTGGCTTTCAATGCCTCAAAAACTCAGTTCCTCCATCTGTTTACTCGTCACAATCTTCCGCACGACTATCCCCTTAACTTCAACAACACACAACTCAATCCTTCCTCTTCTCTCAACATTCTTGGCGTTTCCTTTTCTCGTGATCTTTCCTGGGAAAATCATATATACTCTTTTTCCAAAACGGCTTCTAAGAGGTTAGGTGTACTGTACCACCTCCGCGGTTTCTTCAACCCCACTCAGTTGCTGTCTCTGTACAGGGGTCTTGTTCGCCCCTTTATGGAGTATGCTTCTCATGTGTGGGGTGGCTCAACCCGTGTACGGAAAATTGCCAGTGGGGAAAATTGCCAGTGGGGAAAATTGCCACTGGGGAAAATTTAGAAAGTAAGAAATAAAGTAATTGAGAAAAAGGACGTGTGTGTGTGTGTGTGTGTGTGTGTTTGTGTGCGTGCGTGTGTTCCAGCCATAACTCCAAAATGGAAGCAGTTACAAACATGAACCTTCACACACATATTGATTAGGTCCCCAGGTTGTGCACCTGGGTGTTAATAAATTAAATAATTAATTTAAAAAAATTAAATGACGTCATCAAGATCATTACGTCATTATATATATATATATATATATATATATATATATATATATATATATATATATATATATATCGAAAACTATGGTAAAATTATTGAATACCCGGTTAGGTTCATTGAATGCCAGGTTTGGTCCTCTGTACGCCCTTGACGATTGGTTAGGTTAAGTCGAGATATTTTCGTTAGCTTTAACGAAAAGGCTTTAGCTCATACCAAGAAATTGCACTTCGAAAGAGGGGAAGAGAGACATACTGCCAAAAAGTACAAAAATATCAATGACAGATTGGAGAAAGTCATCCGTCAGTATAATGAAGAAGATAAATTGACATTTCTTCGATCTATTGCTTTATAATCTTCATAATTTTTGAGGCTTTCCTTTCCTTAACAAGTTTTAGCATTTTAAAATTTTAAATAATATTTTAATAAATAAATCCTTTTTTGTGAATTTTAGTTTTTTTCTCACTGGCAATATTCCGGCTGGCAATACAGGGGCGGATCCAGGAATTTAAGCAGAGGGGGGTCCAGTCTTGGTGGGGCTCGTTACTGATATGTCCTCGACCTTTGGCCGAGGACGCGCGAGCGAAGCGAGCGCCAGGGGGGGTGCCCGAGGGGGGTGTCTCCCCCTCGGTAGGAAATTTTCATATTTGAAGATAGCTTTAGATGGATTTGAAGTATATTCCCGTTATCAAAATCCTGCTTGTTCACACACCCAGGCCAGGTCTGAAATGTCTCAGGATCGGACATAAACTTTTTTTTCTTTATTCTTTTTAAGGAAATTAATTTTGTGGCAACCGGGATACATGTACCTTAAGCCATTTTAAGTCTTCAGGTCTTATTTTTCATATATAGGAGCAAACAAACGCCGCAGATGTTTCTGTATGAACATTCGGACCACTTTGTCAGTCTCAATCGGAGTGTCATAATCGAAAAATCGTTGGTCACCGTGAGCAGGGGGGGTTCGGACCCCCTCGACACCCCCCCTGGATCCGCGCCTGCAATATTCTCACTGGCAATTTTCCCCACTGGCAATTTTCCGGCTGGCAATTTTCCTACTTCCGGTTCAACCCACACAGCCGTACTTGACCGAGTGGAATCAAAGGCTTTTCGTCTCATAAATTCCCCACCTCTTACTCTTTACTATCGCTATTATAACGGACATTGCTCTTCTGAACTCTCTAACTCAGTGGTTCCCAAACCGTGCGCCGCGGCGCACTGGTGTGCCGCGAGATGTAATTAGGTGCACCGCGAAAGAGCAAGATTATATTTCAAAATGTGAAAAATACAAACTGAAATTCGTAATAAAGTATATGTATAAATACCTCTTTTGAATAAATTTTCGAATTTATGTACAAAGTGCGCCAAAATATGTTTACTTGTTCTAAAATGCGCCGTGAAAAAAAGGTTTGGGAACCACTGCTCTAACTACATGCCAGTAGTATCCCCGCAAAAAGGGAGACAGAAATGGATCAATTTGAGAATTTCCTCCTCAGGTTCCTCACCGTCCTTCATGAGGGGTCCTCCTCCTCCTTGGGTTCCTCATATTCCTTTATGAGGTTTCATGGTCTTTCATGAGAGATGATTGCAGGTTTAAAAAAAATTAAACACAAACAAACATTCTCAAGGCCGGGGATTGGCTAGGCTAATATAAGGGTAGGTTGAGTAGGAAAAAATTCATAGCTTTTTTTTACACAGCGTTCCCGATCCCGGCGCATCCGGTTTCACTGACCTAGTAATCCATCATAAGCATATCCCTACCTCACTTCTGGGCGCGTTCAAGGAATTTATTGGTGCAGAAGATGCATTTCTGGTGCATCAGGGTTCTGCTGATATATACTATAATGTATGAACTGTGCCGCGGTTTGAATAATTCTTTATTGCTTTTGTATCTCACATACCTGACTATATTGTCTAAAAATTAACTAGTTAGTTACTAGCTCATGATTAAAAGAATATCGTGGTTCAGCAAATATAACGCACAAATTTTGGACGATATTCCAGACCCCAGACAGCCATTTCTATAACGACTGCCATCATTGAGACGAACCAAACTTTAATACACATATGCCGATAAATTAACTCTATTTTCTTTGTCCAATCTTTACAGTTTTCTATTAGTCCGGTTGCACGGGGTGGGAACCCTGCGTTGTTTGTTATAAAGCAAATCTTAACATATTTTGAAAGCTTATACCACCCCATTCAAGAATCCATCGGGTGTACACCTGACCCTCGCTTGGCTTTTTCAATATGGCCGGCGAAACTGAAAAATCCCATATCCTGGTCAATACTTGATGGATTTTGATGATCTTGGTGTCATTTCTAGAGGTTTTTAGGATGATGAGTCGATCTGGAGGGGTTGCAGATACTTTGGGAGTCGTTTTGACCCACATTCGTCAATAAGGTCATTGGAGGTCAAACGCCCCCCGAAATAAGGAATATCCCATATCCCGGGCAGTCGTGGAGATATTTTGGTGATCTTACTGTCGTTTTTATGGTTTTGGGCGAGACTGAGTAGTTCTATAGGCACATGATAACAGTAGGATATCATTTTACAACTCCATAGGTCAAGTCAAGGTCATTTGAGGTTAAAGTTTGGCCTTGAAATATGATAATGCCACAGTTGACATCACTGTATTTGTTTTATTTCAGTGACAATTTCTACAATCTAGCTAACTGCTGAGCACTTAACATCTTTTCTGCAGATAAAACCAGATCATAATGCTTAAATGACATAACTCACATTATATGGATATGGATATTCGGATATAAACCACAATTTATGATGAAGTGCAGGGCACATGCATTCTATGGAAGGTTGCAAAGCTACAAGATATGACCTCGTAAGCAAAACAAAGCTCACACCTAGCTGGGGTATTGGCAGTGATAACTTTGATGCAGTTATTCACATTAGGTAACCATTTACTAGGGGTAAATATCAAAAGACATGGTTGTGTCAGGATCATCAGGATCATCAGTTTGCTCTTCGTTTGCGCTTTGGGTCAATGGATTGTTGCAATCCAAGCCGCTGCCACATGCACAGAACATTGTGCAAGGGATTCCGCGTCCCATGCAGCCGCAGCGACTCCCCCTGCATGCTGATTGTGATTCACACCCACATCTGATTAGCTTCAGAACTTCATCTGGTGCTAAGCACACTCCTTCACCAACTGTTTTTGGGATGAGCACTCTGTTTGTTTCGTCTCTCTCCCACCCATAATGCACAGGATCAAGTGGTGGTGGGTCACACTTTAGTGCATCGAGCCAGTTCGCCACAGTGTAGTGGGCTCTGAGCACATTTTGATGGAAAGCTTCAGTTGTTGGTGGTAGAGAACATAGTTTGGGTGCAGCAGTTCCCGACTTCCCTGTCTTCTGAGCCCATACTCGCTGACGACACTCGGGCCACTTCCCGCTGCTAGACTGCCAATCGCACCTATGAAGTCCATCACCAAGCGCATTCCACCAAGGATGGCAACCACATCAGTCAGAAGACTTCGTGTATGGAACAGGATGTCCACTATAACCTTGTAGATCTGTTGATCTGCTGTGATGACCAAAACATTTTGGTTGGACTCCCTCGTCACTTTCATGCCATTGTTGATTGCAGTGTTGACAGTGTTGTGGTCCGCTGGCTTCATATTAATGAGTGGCATATACTTGATGGCCGACTTCTTAGCTGGCATCATTCCCGCCTCTCTACAATGGCAGGTGTTGAAGTCATTGTACTCAGGGGTGCGAGCGACAAACAGTATCCGTCTGAAGAACTCCAGATCTAGCTCTTCTGCACGGTGAAGTGACACTTCGGCTGCTCTTGTAAGCTTCTCAGAAGGCGCAAATGAGCAGGTTGCCTCCATGGGCATATGAGGTTTTTTCGGACCAGTGTATGGTACAACTTCCAGCTCACAATTTATGGGAACTGACATTTCTTGTTTTGATAGTCTAGGAATGACCTTCGCACTGTCGTTTTCAAGTGATCTAGGCTGTTACAATAGCTGCAAGGTTGTGACAGTTTAATCTACAATTTTGGGAGTGAATAACTGCATCAAAGTTGTCAATTATATAACTTGCACAAGACCAGCAAGTGCAGCATCATTCAAACCCGACCACACAGCATCTCTTGCTGCAACAACAGCAGCTGAGCGCATAAAACGCCGCACTTCATCATAAGAATAAGTTACATTGTACTTGTACAACTCTTTAAAGATTTGCTTATGGTCACCTATGAGAGCACTCAGTGCTATTTGGAGTGGAGCAGGCTGATTTGTAACAACACTTGCTACAATGTTTCCAACCATTATGGATTGCAGGGAGTCAGAGAATTTCGAACTTACACGAGTAAGCAATTGCATAAAAACATCACTCATACATTCGGAAGCAATATATTTCTCTATGTGGGTACGATAAGAAGTGAATTGTTCCTTGTTCTTTTAGCACTCACTCGCGATTTGCTTGCCCAGCTTCTTCACACACTCATCAATATCAACCGATTCCTCACAATCTTTTGCAATATTCAGGTATGAGGCAGCATAGTTTTTGAAAACTAACAACGTAGCGATACCATCCCCATGTAAGTCTACAATTTCGTCTTTGAAGTAATCTTTAACTTTTACAATGAGCGACCTACGTGACAACTTCTCACCACCTAACTCTTTGTAAAGCTTCTCTACTTCAATTGAATTCCATGGTTTCATTTTGTCCTTCGACAATTCTACACACAAAGCAATGAAGGGGCGGTCTTCAGGTTCAACCCTTGACTTATTCTGGCAAGCTCTCTCAACCTCAACATGAAAGGTAGACACACAATCTTTATGATATCGGGCTTCTTCAGCCAGTAAATCTCCTTTCATGCCCAACAACTACTGAGTACAACTTGTCCCTGCTCATCATTTTTCAGTTTACACTTTTCTATCAACACATCTTTGTAATTTGTTTTTTTATCACCAAGCTTATCGGTCATAAACCTAGGTGCTGGAATGCGGTATTGCACCGGAACTTTGATGTCATATTTCTCGGGTAATATACACTTACTGACTTTCAAACAAAAGACAGTGTTTTTTAGGGTCATATATTGGGTCTTCACTGACAACAGCACTACGTAGTCTTTTTGGCTCCACTGTAGGGGTATCACATTCTCTTTTTCATGAATGCTGATAAATTCCGCTTGGACACATAAGTGGAAACACAGTTCTTGTGACAACAAAGAACAAAGGATTTTTGCTCCATCTTCCAAGAGAGGCTCTAGTCTCGCTCGAACATCTGGCTGCCCTCTGATGTCGCTGCTCTATGATTTTCTGAATCCTCCCACAATTTGAAAGACCTTTACCTCCAGGACAGCTACGCAGGAAATCCTTGAAGAAACGTTCGTCTGCAGCTTTTGTAGAACCTGAAAAATAAATTTTGTTTACCCATTTTCAGAGTACAAATCGCATTGAAATAATTTATCATCAGCAAATGAAAACTAAACAATGCTCACCTGGTATATTCTCTATATTCAGCAGTCAAAAAAAATTTTGGAATCAGCACAACCAAGACGTCATCAAACCACCAGGTGGGCAGCACCATCTGGATCGGCTACTAAGAGTCTGCGAAGTATATTCGCAGAAACATAACATGATGCTCTTTTAAATGTTACAAAAACTAAGGTTATGCATTTCCATCCTTTTTTTTTTAAAGCTGTAATCAGACAGCTGATATTAGGTTTAAAATGAGAGGTGAAGTAATTGAGGAAGTAAAAGAGTTTAAGTATTTGAGTCAAACTATCACCAGCTCCTTGAGTGATGACTCAGATATAAGAAAACAATCTCGAAGCCTTTGTGCTAAAGCGAATATGACTATAAGGAACTTCCTGTTCTGTACAAGTAAAGTTAAAGACACTCTTTCGTACTGTCTGCAGTAATATATACGGACAGCAACTCTGGGTGAATTATAAAAAAGGTTCTGACAGAATCCTAAATTCGCTGTACAACAGATCTTTCAGACTCCTACATAAATTACTCCCGAGATGCTCAGTTTCGCAAATGTTTGCTACCCGCAATGTTCCGAGCTTCCCGGAGGTAACAAGATGTTTTCAATACAGTCAAATGTAAAGAATTAAAGTAACCAACCCGATTATCCAAGTTGCTATTCATCAATCCTGCCGTATGTCTTCTAAGCTATGGAATTCATGGTTTGAAAACGTCTGACAGTAGTTCCACTTAGACATTACTGTATTATTTCTCATTAATTGTATTTCTATCCTTAGTATGCGAATTGTCATTATATTCTATTGTCAGTTCGTGTTATTAATATTTGTCATATGGACTATGGTCTGCCAATAAACTTTTTCATTACATAAAAATACCATCAATTTAAAACGAGAACTTTTTGTGAATACAAGAAATTTTTGTAATTACTAATGTGGTTTTTCTAAATGTTTGCAAAGTAAAAATATATTAGACAAAACTGTTAAATTATTACGTGATGCTATTTTAGTCTTTACTGCATATCTGGGACAACTTTGATAAAATGAAGCAAACAGCTAGAGAAATTTATATCAAGTGGGGTATGAATCCTAAATTTTATCACAAGCACGTAAAAAAGTAAGAAAGCATTTTGATGAACTGTATGAAAATGAAAGTCTCACTAATCCAGAAAAATATCGTAACAGCGAATGTATTTTACAATTGCTTAGATCTCATAACTGCTCAACTGAAAAATAGATTTGAAAGTCTGAAGTGTTTAGCTGAAAGTTTCAATATTATATTCCTGAAAAAATGATTTCTGACACTGATGATTTATTGTATGAGGGAGCAATGACTCTAGTAAATAAATATAAAAAGACATTTCTTCAGAATTTCCTGCTGAGCTACTCTCTTTCCGACAGTGCCTCAAATCATAACTTGATACGATTTCAGCTGTCTACAAGTTAGCAATATTATTTTTGTTAATAAATAAATAAAAACAATTCTTTGTGTTCAAGTTTCTCAAAGGTCTTAAACGTTGTTACATTGCTTCTAACACTTTCTATCACTGTGGCGAGTGCAGAAAGCTCTGTCAAAACTCAGATTGATCAAAAACTAAATTTAAAGTGTCATATACAACATGGTGTAGTGGTTAGCGTCGCTGACTACGAATCCATAGGCCTCGGGTTTCGAGACCTGGTGACGGCAGATGGTCCGCGGCAAAACTCAGCTGTTCATCCTTGCAAACAATAAAGAAATTGGTTGGTAGATAAATGGGTAACCTCAGTAGCCCGGTGGTTAAGACGCTGGGCTGCTGGTGGGGCGTGGTTCGGATTCCACGTTAAACTGTAGGTCTAAGGTAGAGTGACAAGGTTGACCTTCGTCACTATGAACAATTCGGGGGGAAACAAAATCAAGGTTAACCAAGATTTTATATATATATATATATATATACACACATTTAACTGCAATGACCACGCAGTATATTAATGTATAGAAACGACGTAAGTATAGAGGAGCGTTCTGCACACGAGGAAGAGAAATAACGAACAAATGAAAAATGAGGTGAACCGCCCAGGAATCGAACCCAGGATCTTCCGATTGCCGGTCAGATGCGCTATCCATTACACCACGGACCTCGATCAGTCATATATATATATATATATATATATATATACAGGGTGTCCCATATGTCCGGCATCATAGGAAAAATAATAAAAAAGGCAAAACAAAAGCTTTTATTTACAGAACGTGCTCAATATGTCCACCATTGTTTTCAATACACAAATTCAGACGTGATACCCAGTCAGCAAGCACACGGTGAATGATGTCAGGAGTAATGGTGTTACATGCCCCAATAATGCGCTGTCGCAAATGTTCAACACTCCTAATTTTCTCTGCGTATACCAGCGCTTTCAAGTGGCCCCAGAGATAAAAATCTAGTGGCCTGAGATCCGGGCTTCTAGCTGGCCATTCCACAGGCGCTCGACGTCCTATCCAATGACCAGGGAATTGTTGGTACGGGTATTCCCTTACTTGGGTGCTGTAATGTGCAGGAGTGCCGTCTTGCTGGAACCATGTTGGGAAATTTCCTTCTTCGTTCAAGACACTGGGAAATGTTTCTTCCTTGAGCATACGTGCCTCCAGTGACATGTTCATCGAAAAAGAGGGGGCCTATGATGCGATCCTTCCAAATGCCACACTATACCATCACCCGAGATGCACCTTGTTCCTTTGAAGAGGTATACCAGTGAGGGTTGTTTTGAGACCAGTAGCGGGTGTTCTGTCGATTTACCTCACCATTTCCATAAAAAAACAGCCTCGTCACTGAACAGAATGGTGGACGGGAAATTGGCATCCCGAGCATAAGAAAAATATGAATTATGGTTTGTAGAAACAGAAAAATATGAATTTCTCCTATGATGCCGGACTTATGGGACACCCTGTATATATATATATATATATATATATATATATATATATATATTATATATATATATGTAGGTATGTATACACACTCGTATAACGAGAATTATATTAAGGCGTTGTAGCCGTTGTACAGTGCGTTCGAAAAGTCTTTCCGCAGTGCTATGTTAAACGCATAGGAAATTGAAAAACTACAATGTTTTCATTCAACCATGATTTAGTGATTTTATTACATAACCTTTTGATTTTACAGCATGTGTTCAAAGTGTTTTCCACCATTTTGCAGGCACAGAGCAACTCGTCTACACTTGTTGTCAAACACTTTTTTTAAAGTGTTGGTTGATATTGAAGCAATGTAAGTGGATATTGCTGGTTTTAAGTTCTGAATTGTTTTCGGACGGTCTTTATAAACAACACCTTTTGCTGCTCCTCACAAGAAATAGTCGGGCGGCGTAAGGTCTGGGGATCGTGGAGGCCAAAGCCCCCTTGAAATTATGCGATCCCCAAACACATCATGCAGTAGCTCCATCGAAAGGTGAGCAGTGTGTGCCGTGGCACCATCTTGCTGGAAGTATGCATTCAGTATTTCCATTTCGTTTAGCTGTCCAATAAATGGATACAGAATTTCCGAACAGTATCGTTCAGCATTTATGGTGTTCTCAAAGAAAATGGGACCGACAATTCGCTTTCTTGATATTGCAACCCAAACGCCGATTTTCTGGTCGTGCAATGGTGTTTCATGAATAGCGTTTCATAAATGTTTTACCAAGCTATCGACACACACTATTGCCACGATCCCAACTCTGTCACAGTACTGACACGATCGAGTTTAAATCTGCTGAAACCGGCTTAACGCGCATATACTGGCTATAGCACGTTGACCGGGAGAGACTTTTCGAACGCACTCTATATAGTGTATAGAATATCTATACATTCAACTTTTTATAGAAATGTCTTGACCAGTGTTGGGCACTAAAGCGTTAATCCGATAACAGTTAATTAACGAAGTTAACTTTTTTTAACGGACTATTAACGGAAGTTAATTTCCATTTATCGTTATCGGACCAGTTAACTTCCGATAACTCGATATTTAGTCTGTTAAAGTCCGTTAACACGTTAACTGCGAGGAGTCATTCACGGAAGATCACCGCTCCGCGAATGAATTCAAACCGCCACAACTTCAGTCTGCCAATTCCGTCCTCTGCCGCAGTGGAACGGCTCTTCTCTCTCGGCAAGGACATCCTGAGGCCCAAGAGGTCAAGACTGGCAGTTGGGCCTAACTTTGAGAAGTTGGTATTTCTGAAGGGCAACCAGCACATTGTGTCATAGTCTTTAATAAATGTGCCTAAAATTTAATTTTACCTTTCAGTTCCCGCCATAATAATTCTCTGGTAAATTAAAATTTAGTTAATGGTTAGTGGTTACAAGGGTTTCAAAACATGTAATCAGTACATTTTTTATTAAAAATAAAAAAAAAAGTTATTAAGCAAAAAAGTTGCAAAACTTGATAAAAATACAGTTAAATACCTATTTATTGTCGGATTTTGCATAAATAAACATTTTCTATGGGTTTTAAAGCTTTTTTCCTTGATTTTTTTAAATGTTAGTAAAGAAATAGTTATCGTTAACGGATTATCGTTAACTTCCGTTAACTTTGTAGTAAAATTATCGGAATATCGTTATTGGGGTTAACGGATTATCGTTATCGAAGTTAACTTTTTGGTTAACGGTGCCCACCACTGGTCTTGACATATTAATAAATATTGTGTGCACATGTGTTTCTATTTATTTCTTATTTAGTTTTGAATTATGTCTGTGGGTGTGCTCGCATGTCTGGTGTTAAAGCATACACAGAAGCGTTTGGTGACATTCAACGGGTTTAATTTTTTCTGCGCAATAGCATTGCAGTTATTGGGATCCTTATCATGGTAAACGACTATGAGATGTAAAGGAATAACGGTAACAACTATCTCCGACACCAAAAAGAAATGTATATCTTGATGAACTCAATGTTAATGAAATCACCATAAAGGAGTGTACTGTAACAAAATTTCTTGGTGTAATGCTAGATAAGAATTTGCAATGGAGTGATCATGTAAATTATATCGCGAAAAAGATTTCAAGGAGCGTTGCTATAATGTTTAAACTTAGAAATGTAGTCCCTAAACAAGTTTTATTGACTCTTTATCATACTCTTGTTCTTCCTTATATAACATACTGCACCCTTGTTTGGGGAAACTCCGCTAACAACGCATTAAATGGTATCTTTGTCATCCAAAAACGAGCAATAAGGTTATTATCTGATGCTGATTTCCTTGATCACTCTAGTGCATTATTTAAAGAGCTAAACCTACTAAGCTCAATGATATAACCAAACTGGCACATTTTATTTTTATTTACAAGTGTAAGAGCAAAATCATTAATTTGCAATGGGTAAATAGATATTTTGTAACTCATCAAGAAATCCACCCGTATCAGACCAGAATAGATCAAAGATTGTTATACCTCAATTTAGATTGTCTTCATCTCAAAAACTACCCATTTTCATTGGATTGAAACTATGGAATGACTTGCATGCCGATATAAAAAATATTGCGAATGTAAATTTGTTTAAAACCAAGTTAAAATCCCGATTAATAATGGGATACTAACAAAAATCTTGGATTAATGTCCACTAATAATGTTTTATATTGTCCATTAATATTGTTTAATATTGAAATACAGGCTTTAACTATTAATAATACTTATTTACTTATTTATTTATTTTATTATTATTAATTTATAACGGCTAGCTGCTTATTTTTAATGAGAGCCCAGTAAAGCCTAAAGCTTAAGGGCCAAATTAAAAATAAAAAAAATAAATAAATAGTCGAGCTTCACAATTATTTATGTCATTGTAAAAATTGTAAGTTGTAAAAAGACTACTGTATTTATTTTATTATTAATAAAGGTTATTCTTCTCTTCTCTTCTCTACGTGATGCAAAAGGTTTCGACGCACACATTGAAATTTTTTTATCTGTGTAATGGTGCCCGTTAAAGTCATAGTATGACGTCATACATATATGATTGGGGTATGACGAATCCTTCACATTCTTATTTTTAATATATACCTCGTTGAAGTTCCGAGTGTTGGTCTCTCTTCACATGAAGGTCAAGCTGGTGGCCCCGCCTCTAGACCTCGCTTGATGGAAGAGAGAGTTGTTTTCTTGCGCTCTTCAACACAGCCAGGTACACCCGGCTTATCTGGTACCGTCCTGAGTCAGGCATCTAGTCTTCTTTTGAAGACTTCAACTTTGACCCCTGTAACGTTTCTGAGGTTCTTTGGAAGCTGGCTAAAAAGTCTTGGCCCTCTGACAACCAAGCTATTTTCCTTCAGTGTTGAAGAGGAGTGGTTCATCCCAGCGCCCGCTGTCTTATAAGTTCCTAATCAGCCAGTTGGCTTAGAAGGCTCTTAGAAGGCATAAATGGCCTGTATATATTAATAACCTTCGAACGAATTAAAAGCGCACACAAACGCACATACACTCCCCGACTGTACGCCCATAAAGCCCATATTATCACACACACACACACACACACACACACACACACACACACACACACACACACATATATATATATATATATATATATATATATAAAGTGATGCATGCACAGCCCCAATAGCAAAATATCTACGAGCACAACCACCGCACAAAAAAAAGCACCACATCACCACCAATCGTCTAAGTATAGACTTTTAGGAGCTCATCCCATCAACAGCACATGGTGAGATGAGGGTTACGACTTTTAGGAGCTCATTCCATCAACACCACGTAACCGATATGAGGGTGAAGCACCACAACCACCTCCACAACCACCACCACCACCACCGCTTTACTTACCAGCTCCTGGTAGACCGACAAGGTTTCTAAATACGACCTAATAGACAGAGCTATTAAACATAAACAAGTACATTTATGGGGCCATGGGGTAGACCGACAAGGTCTCAAAAAAAGACAACGCCAATAGTTTTTCCATGCCGGGCCCATAGTGTCGACCCGAGTTACTCATGCATTTCACACCCCTCACACTTTCTAAGAATCACCAAAGGGACCTTTCTTAGCGATACTTTAAAACTTGGTGCATCAAGTTTTAAAGTAATGACAAGAAAGATCCCCGATTGTATGATTCTTAAACTGTGATGGTAGCCCTGTTCAAAAATCAACTTCTTTTTCTTATTTTCATAGGTTTCTGTACTTTTTCCCATGCTTTTTGACCTGAAAAGGCCGAAAATCACAACCATTTTGACCTAGGTTGTTGGGAAGCATTGCCGCATGGAGCTTTAAGTTTTCTGCCTTGAAATCGGCCAAAAGCACCAGTTCCGGGGTCCCTTCAATCATGTTTTGCACTATAACTTTTTATCTAAACAAGATAGAGCAACAAAATAGGCACCAAATTAAAGTGTTTTTAATCCTCTTTCTAACTTATACAATTATGATAGTCTTGGAACAAGAAATGGCACATTGGTACATACAAAGATTTCAGAAATATCACAAATTCGTTTTCTCACACTCAAGGCAGACAAGGCGCCTTATTCATGACACAAATTTGAGATTAACATTTTGTCACAAGTCTAATCGATCAAGAAGTGAAAGCATTACATGATGATTAATTTCATAATGACATTTACACAGTCAGTTGTTGAGAGTTTGTTTCTTGAAGCTGTCAAAGCGGCGTCTGTTGAACTCCACAGCTTGAAGGAGATAGTCCCTTTGCTTGGCATCTGTTGTTATGACATTTGCAAAGTCGCTCATCATCTTGACACCACGTTCAGCAATGTCATTCACCGCTTTCAGATTCTTAACATAGTCCAACGCTTTTCTGTAGTCCTCATTCTGTGGCCAAGACGTGACAGGTTCCAGAAGCCACTCGGATCCAATGTTCAGTGTGTCCAGCAGGAAATGTGATTCTGGGCCAATGAGATCAACCAGGGTGGTCTTAGCTGTGACTCTCTGGAATAGAGGCTTTCCTGTTCTGAAGCTGTCTGGCTTCTCAGTGGCATGTAACTTGGCAGCAATGTCGTGCTTCAATGTGTCACTCAATCTACTGCTGAACAGGGCAAATGGCACGACTTCCTGCGTCAGGTACCATTTGTGGTTTTCCATCTTATTAAGTACTGCATCAGCAAGCTCTGGGTCAGTTTTCTTGTACTTCAACATGTCCTGGATTAGACTTAGATCATTCACGGGAGCATCTGCAGCAGACATTGACATCATCCATACAGGAGTGTAGAACAGCGCAAGGAAGGTGTTGAGTCTTTCCAGCTTTGATACAGTGTCTTCGTCGTACTCAAGTTGATCTGCAAACATCAGCATTTTCATGGAGTACAGGTTTCTGGCCATCCATCTGGCCTGATGAATGGCGCCTGGTCGACTCCAGTGAATACCTCGAGGAGGCGTTCCTCCAAGAACAATGACTGTCAGTTCAGCCATTTCCCTGTAGTCGGCTCTTGGAAGCCTTTCTGCTGTTAGAATGTCTTGGAGTATTTCTTCACTGTTCTTCTTCTTTTCCTTCAGCCATTTGCTGTTGATAGCCAGCATCTTTGGGTTTTCCTTGGACAAGTCCGTCCAAACATCCTTCAGATGCTCAAACCAGGGATTATCTGGCCCCTTCACCTTCCCAAACAGCTTCTCCCAAACTGCTCCTACTAGGATTTCCAGGATGTGATGTCGACAGGCCAGATAAAACACCTTTTTGTTCAGCATTTTCTCTAGCAGTTTGGCAGCTCCTCTGTGAACTCCACTGTTACTGGATGTAGTGTCAAAAACAAGGGCAGTAACATTATCCGTAAGTTCCCATGTCTCCAGTAAATCCATTGAAGCCTCAGCCTGAGCTGTGCCAGAAGAATTGTCGATGACAGGTACTCCCAATAACTTTCCTTCAGTGTATGAAGGTGGACCAGACACTAGCACAGCTAAAGTCCCTGAGGTACTTCCAGGTTCACTGCCCAAGACATCTTTGAGCAACTTTCCATCCCAGTGTAAGGCAGCGTACTGTGGGGGGTTTTCACAAAACTTGGACATGTGACTCTGGCTGATATTATACCTGGACAGCATTCTGTTGCGACGTGTTGTTGAGGTTGAGATGACGAAGTTATCCAGATCAGCCCCTCCAGCTTTCAAGGTGGCAGAAACCATGGCAGTAACTTGATTGTCTGATAAACCAAGACGATCAGCTGTATTGCAGATGACATCACATTCCATGACCTTCCTTGGAAACGTCAAAGTCACACTAGTCACAGTGTCTTGATGGTGAGAACATCCAGGACGAGGCTGATGGTAATCCATGTCCTCTGTGTTAGCGTCGTTGTCAGTTGAGTCACCCCAGGTAATGTCATCCACATGAACAACTGCCTCTTGTTCTGCTGCAGCTGTAAAATAGTACAACATGTTAAGACAGTAATTGTTAAGTACATGCTAAATATCGCAATGGAGTAAAACTTAAAACTTTTTGTGACGTTCAAAGTAATTAGTTTTACCTTGTTCTTGTCTATGCTGCAGTCTTTCATTCCTCGCTGCTTGCTGCAGGGATCTTGTCTCAAAAATCTTGTCATGACCAGACATATGACCTTTCCTCTCAGTCTTTTGGTCTTCGTAGAACCTGATATCCTCATCTTTCTTCTCTCTGGATAACAGTCTGTTGTTCTGTATTTCCTGGATTGCATCTGGAGCTCCTATATCGAACAGGCTGTCTAATTCCAGCACAAATGCTCCTCTTTTTCCTCCAGGGTTACTTGCTCTTCCTTTGCTTTTCACCAGAGCACGATGTTTCTCATGTAGTTTCATGAAGAGCTTCATTGCGTTGTACTTGGTCATTGTCTTGATCCTAGCCATCTGCCAGAATGAGATGATAGATTCAACTGTTTCATATGCAAGGTCTTGAACCATGGGCCTCCCTGCATTTTCCGGTAAATTCTGAAGATTAAGGAAATACTGGAACGCCTGTCTGTTGGTGGGAAGCTGGGAACCACTGATAAAAGCTGAAGGGTATCCAACCAGGAAAGTTTCAGTGAGAGATCTGGTAGATGGCCCAGTTGACACCTGCCTGTGGACAGTACGTGGAGGTTCTGAGATATCAACTGTGCGCCCACGGAGCTCCCTCAGCTCCTTGCTTAATGCCATTGTGAAGTTGTAACTTGTAGATGGTTTTCTAGATTCTGATTGAGTTTCTGTTGTTTCCTGAAAAATGATAGATAATTATTATTATTATTATTATTATTATTATTAATTATTATTTATTTATTATTATTATTATTATTATTATTATTATATTATTTATTAATTTTATGCTCTTTCATTTGATACCTAATTTGTTGCTCTATCTTGTTTAGATCAAAAGTTAAAGTGCAAAACATAATTCAAGGGACCCCGGAATTGGCGCTTTGGCCGATTTCAAGGCAGAAAATTTAAAGCTCCATGCGGCAATGCTTCCCAACATCCTAGGTCAAAATAGTTGTGATTTTCGGCTTTTTCAGGTCAAAAAGCATGCGAAAATGTACAGAAACCTATGAAAATAAGAAAAAGTTGATTTTTGAACAGGCCTACTGTGATGGGTGTGAAAGACAAGGGGTAACACAGGTCGGCACTATGCCCCCCGGCATGGAGTGGAAAGCCGTAATACTAAAACACAATAGTGACACTAGCCCAGGGCGTTGTGATACATCCTAGGATATTGGTAGAGACTTAAATAGTCGTTTCTCAGGATTGCCACAACAGTCAAAGTTAAAGTCTTCAAAGAAGGCAAGATGCTTGTCTCAGTACAATACCAGATGAGCCGAGTGTACCTTGTTATGTATGGAAGAGAGTGCAGGAGAGCATCTCGTTCCTTCACCTAAGTGCAACATGCAGATTACACAGAATCAAACACTGTCTCTCTTGAACGACTTACCACCAAACCAAATAAACCTAATTCTAATTTTAATCAATGTAGAGGATGATGGCCTAACCATGCATTTGGCTGGCTAAAGGGGGCTTTCTCAAGGTAGATGAGTCATCAATTAAAGATGCAATTAAATCTTATTTAAGCACATTATTTACGCACATCAGCTTAAGGGGATGTTATTTACCCACTAACAGCTGTACGTACCCATTTTGTAATGCAATCTCAATAGTGAAGCGTTTATTTCAAAAGCACAGAGGTTAAAATAAGACTCTTAGGCAATAAGTGAACATGAGAGCACTGTGTTGGTCGCAGAGGGACATAAAAAGAGATAATTATTTGAGAGAGTAGGCAAATTGCTCTTACGTATTAAGTTTCAAGATAAGTCTTTCCATTCTACAATTAAGTTATACCCTTCAGGAGGCTTCTTATTGCCGCTGAGGAAGTTCAGAGAAAATGATATATAAACAGGGCCATTTCTAGCCATTAGGGGGCCCTAAGCAGTATACCCATTTGAGGCCTCACCCCTCCACCCACCAACTCACGCCTACTACATCACCTCAGCACACATACAAAAAATGGCTGTGTTAATAAAAAACAATTATGAAACAATTTTAATGAAACATTTATGTTCAAAACAACAAATATGTACTTTCAGAAGACAAACAGAAAAAATACTCTTCATGAAATTCCTGAAAATTAGCTTATACATTATTTAGAATAAATGACACAGAACTATGTATAAAAAAATAATGCACTTATAAACTACCAAACAATTACTAACTCTACGATACAATCGTGTAATAGCTAACAGTTATACAGAACAGTTTGTATCTTCAAAATTTTTGCCTCCTAGATTTTTTCTGGGCGAAATCATCAATAACATCATCATATGAAATCTCCCTGCCAACGTCCTGGTTGATGCTTATGATGCCAAGGCCACTGAAACGATCCTGCCCCATTGATGATCTGAGGTAGTTCTTGATTAGCTTCATCTTAGAGAAGCTCCTCTCGGCTGACGCTACTACTGTCATAGGTAGAGTGCAGGCAATTCTTAGTGCAACCCAGAGATTGGGGTATAGTTCCTCCAGTTGCTTCTGATGAATGAAGGAGAGAAGCTCCAATGCAGTCATGTTGTGTGAAGGTAAAGTCGGCAAGTTCTTAATTTCGAGGGCCAGTTCTCTTCCATCAATGTCAGAGTCAGCTCCAGAGCTCAGTATCTTAGAGAACTTTTCACACTTGCAGGACAAGTCTTCCTTGTTCATTGTGGTGAAGTTTAGGAGAACCCCAAATATGTCCCTCGCATCATCTAATGTTTTGAATCTCTCATTTATTGACCCGATAGCACAATCCACCACCACATTGAAAAATTTGACTTCGAGACTCTTTAAGACTTCTGTAAATGGTCCGTCAGGAGCCTCGTAAGCAAAGTGCTTTTTTGTGGATCTGAGCCTCTTCTCCTTCAGCACAGCCTCCATATTCATTTCGTCACATATGTCCCTAGCTACGACTTGTGGTGCAACAAAACATGTGTTTCTGTAGCTGGTGAGGGAGTCTTTTATTTTTGTGAGGAGGTTGACTGCCACATCAAACTGCATTGTAGGAGACTGCAGAAGTTTGCTCACATGGTTAACTGCATGAAGAATGTCATACCATACTACTGTGCAAATCTGAAAGCGATAAGACCCTACCTCCTCTGCAAGTGTTTGTGCTTCAGTCCTGGCTATGGCATCTGTGGCATTGTTTCTGACTTCCAAAAGGGCCTCTCTGATGTTGTGGCTCTGGTATCGCACAGCCTCAATGCTCTTAAGCCGGCTCTCCCACCTGGTTTCACTCCAAGACTTGAGTGTTATGTTCACGTGCTTCTTTAGGATTGTCCATCTCTGTGTAGTGTGTAGCTGCTGCAAAAAGGTTGTACAATTTTTGTACGTTGCCAAAGAAGCTGATGGCATCTGTGGAAGCTTTAGCTGCATCAGCCACTACAAGATTCAGAGTGTGAGCCCCACTGGAACATAGAGTGCACGACAGTTCTTTTCTAATAACCTTGCCTGAACACTTTTGTTCTTGCCCTTCATGTTCGCTCCGTTGTCATATGACAGTCCTCTGCAGTCATCAAAGTGAATATTCAGTTCATCTAGTCTCTTCAGAATCAGAACTGACAAACCCAGGCCTGTACTTTCTGAAGCCTCAAGAAAGCCCAAGAAGTATTCTTTTATTTCTGGTACTTCACACATTTTAACAGTTCAGATAATAATCGACATCTGTTTTTCGTGGCTTATGTCTGGAGTGCAGTCTAAAATGAGTGAGTAATATTTAGCTTGTTTTATTTCTGCAACAATGGCATCCAAGATCTTCTCACTAATGGGCCCAATGAGCTCATTTTGAATGATGTTTCCTAGGTAACTTGAATGACTATATTGGCCACTTTCGACTCTGCTGATGTGTTGTTTCATCACTGGATCAAATTTGGCAAGCAGCTCAACTTCCTTCAAGAAGTTGCCATTGTCTCGATTGTACAATGTAAAGGAAGACCCCCTGAAAGCAAGGTTTTTCTCTGCCAGTGATTGGATTATACTTAAAAGATGTGTGAGAACATCTCGCCAGCGTCTTCGCTCTACCTCCATTAATGACATTTCAGTTTGGTCAATGGTCCTCCCAGTTTTTAGCCGCAGTTCCAGATCCTTCTATGTTGCCATGTTATCTGCATGTTCTAAACTATTTTCATGGCCTTTCAGAAGCGAACCAACATTTATCCAGTCTGAAAGTCCATCCGTAATTAGTTTGTTCGACTTCCTTAAATACACCTTGCAACAGAAGCAATAAAGAGCATCATTCCTTCTAGAGTACATCAGCCAGCTTCGCTTTATTTTTTCCCCATTAATTAATGTTCTGTACATGTAATGGTGATGAACGCTTCTACGTCCTCTCTTTTAGGGAATGTGAAATCTGGACTGATTTGAAATGGTCCTCGAGACACCAGATCTGTCTTCAAGGCATCTGACAGGACAACTGGCCAGTCATACGGATCAAGCGGTGGAGCAGATCTTGGTTCTTGTTGCTCGGTAGAAATGCCTGTGTGTGTGGTGTTTGAAGCTGAACAGAAGATGGGCCACTTGTTGGTTCATCAGGCTCTACTTCTACTGGTGTTTGAGGTTGCATAGAGGATGGTCCTGCTGTTGGCTCATGATGCTCATCAGGCTTTGCTAAGGATGGCTTTTCCAAATATTTCAGTAGTGCTCCTGAGAAGAACATAACATTACATATTCTGTTAATTTTTGCTAAAATACTCTTTCTTATCTCTTATCTTGTTTGATAATTAATTAATTGATCTGTGTAAACAGAATTTGAGGTGATGTGATCCATTAAATTTCACATTTCGAAATATTATAAATATTACAGAGACTAGCTTACTCTACACGATTCCTGAGCACTTGCCTTGCTTGATGGTCTACCTAACCTAGTTGCCTGAACTGTAATTATAAGAATATACAAGTGGCACATCTCACCTGTGCTACTAGAAAGCTTCTCCTCCTCTATTTTCTTTTTCCGTTTTTCAGCTCCTGATGGATAATGTCGTTTCATTTTCCAAGATGCACGAAGTCACATAATAATCATGATAATAATGATGATGATGATAATAATAATTGTTATAATTGTAACGTTAATCAAATGCATTCAAATAATCAGACCATTTAGGTTTTAACCAACAACATTCACATTATCTGAAAGGGATGAGAAAAGAATTAATAAACTCGAAAACATAACGAAAATAATCCTAGGTTTTAAAGTGTTATAAGATCACTTAATAATTAGTAAATTAGTGAAATAATATTTTACAATACTAGAAAAATTAAGTATTTAGGAAAGTATAAGCGTATAGTAAGAATAAAGTTAAATAATATAGAAATAAGATCTCACAATAGTTATTTACACATAACGACCAAAACGTTTCGTTTGTCTCCGTTTTATCACATTTGTCTCATACAAAAACTTTAATTAATACGACAATAATAATAATGATAATGATAATAATAATAAAAAAATATTAATAATAACTTCAGCTATATTCCTATTCTTGCCCACTGAACTATGAACTGGGAGCCCTTCTCGGGGCCCCCTAGTAGCAGCGGGGCCCTAAGCGGCCGCTTAGTCTGCTTATGCCAGGAAACGGCATAATAATAAACGAGATTTGTCTGAGATTGAAGATATCACAATTCCTTAATAGTCTTAAATAATGTACTATTGCATTCAGGATACTTTTGGCTACAGTTTTTGGGGCATAAGGGAAAAAATGCACTGTCAGAGCGATAAGACGCCTCAGTTGGTACTGTATCCTGGCAAGCTAGAGCAATATTAGGAAGAGCTATAATAAACACTAAATTGGATTTGTTAACAGTAGTGTTGTATGCCCTCATCAAACCTGGGCCAGGTTGTCTGCATAACAGGTTAAGTGATTTATGAACTGTTGAAGACCGTCCTCCTTTTGACCCCTCTGCAGCACCCCGCCTCATTCGGGTAATTTGATGTAAGAAAAAGTTGCTTTATAGACAAGAGACTTTAAACAACACCCTGGCAGGATGAGTGCTGAACAATACGATAGTCGTATCTGCGCAGGAGAGAGAGAGAGAGAGAGAGAGAGAGAGAGCTTAAAAGGCCTTGCGGCCCATACCGAGGGGGTACCAATGGCAACCGGTGCCAGGGAAAATTTTCTACACATTCAAATAGTGTGCAAGATTTGGTCTAACCTTTTCTTGAAATGATCCACAGAGGAACTGTTCACAACTTCTGAAGGTAAACTGTTTCACGTGTCACAGATCTTATACGTAAAGTAATTCCCACACACACTAGTCCTAAACCGTTTCAAATCCAACTTCCAACCATTGTTGCGAGTTAGGTTATCATTTAAACTAAAAGTGCTTCTAAAATCGACATCGTTGAACCCGCGTAAGAGCTTGAAAACCTCGATCAGTTGACCGCGCAGCCTCCGAGTTTCCAGCGAAAACAAGTCCATGGCGCGTAAGCGTCGACTGTAGCCCATATCCCTAACGGAAGGGATTAACTTTGTGGCCCTCGTCTGCACTCGCTCCAGCCTCTCAATATCTTTCCTGAGGGTGGGCGACCAGAACTGCACAGCATACTCCAGGTGCGGCCGAACCAGGGAATTGTACAGAGAGAGCACAATCTCCTTGTTCCGAAACTGAAATTGCCTCCTGATATAACCCAACAGCTTCTGGGCTTTCTTTTCCACCTTTACGCACTGTTTGGTAAACTTAAGGTCGCTGCTAATTAGCACACCCAAGTCTTTTTCCAAATCAGTCGCCTCGATATAACTCCCCAACATCGAGTAGTCCGACTTGGGAATGACGTAGCCAATGTGCATCACTTTGCATTTACCCAAGTTAAACGGCATTTGCCATTTTTCGGACCACTCTCCTATGCTACCTAGGTCCGCACGCAGTTGCTCGATCGCTTCGAGCGTCCCAACATTGGCCCCAAGCTAGGTGTCATCAGCGAATTTGGCGATCTTACTGACGATGCCACCGTCGATATCATTTATGTAAATGATAAACAATAGTGGCCCCAAAACGGAACCCTGAGGAATCCCACTAGTGACCGAGGCCCAACCCGAATTAACCCCTTTAATTACAACCCTCTGCCGCCTATTCTTCAGCCAGTTTTCAATCCACCTACGTACTTCCCCACCGATACCCAGCGCGCGGACTTTCGCCATTAGCCGGCGGTGAGGTACCTTATCAAAGGCTTTCTGAAAATCGAGATAAAGTATATCAATCGCCCTACTCTTATCATACTCACCCAACATTACGTGGAAAAACTCGAGCAAGTTGGTGAGACACGACCTATGCCGTCTAAACCCATGTTGGGAGTCCCCAAGCAGCTTGTAGGAATCCAAGTGGTCAACGATCCTATCCGCTATTATCCCTAATAAATTACCTACAACTGAAGTGAGACTAATGGGACGATAGTTCCTTGGACTTTCGTGATCCCCTTTCTTAAAGATAGGGGGTCACGTTGGCTTCCCTCCAGGCACCTGGCCCGTCTCCAAAGATTTGTTGAAGACTGTAGCCAGGTGGGGAGCCACCTGGTCGCGCACCTCCCGCAACACACTGGGGAGAAACTGGTCTGGCCCAGGAGCCTTAAACGCCCTCAGTTTGTCTATTCTATCGGCAACGACTGTCGCGGTACATCGAACACTATCCAGGCCAGCACCTTCGTGCCTGACGCCTGGCTCGGGGATGATGCGGGTGTCCTCCCTGGTGAACACTCCCGCAAAGTACTCATTAAGCACATTGGCGATGTCCGCGTCGGAGGTCCGCAGAACGCCGCTTCTAATGGGCTTTCTATTATTAACATAACTGAAGAACTCCTTAGAGTTCCCCTTACAGAGGCTTGCCACCCGTAGTTCTTCGTTACGTTTCGCTAGCCTAACCTTCGCCTTCTTCCCTACACAGGCGGACATACGATTCAGTGTTCTCATGGGAACGATTGGCCTTCGCCCTCCTATACGCTACTTTCCTATTTCGGATAGCCGAAGCGATGTCACGATTGAACCACTTAGGCTGCGTTGAAGCAGGGGTGACCGGTTTTGAGGGTATGGCAGCAGACTGCAGCACCATAAACTCGTCCCGGAATGCACTCCACACTCCCTCAACATCGCCACCGACCTCTAACCCCATCTCACCTACGCTACCCCGGAGGCTAACAAAGTCCCCGCCGGAGATCGAGCTTACTGCCTCTCGAGTTACTACGCTTCACCCGAGGGTCGCGCACACGAACCTATTCAGACCGTGATCACTCCCGCCCAACGATTCGTCAACGATGAGGCCAGTGACGAGGTTGTCTTCGTCGTGAATACTAAGTCTAGAACGCTTTCGCCTCGTGTAGGCTCATTGACCCACTGAGTGAGAAAGTTCTCATCAGCAAAGTCAACTAGCCTCCTCCCTTCAGCATCAGCAGTCCTGTCTTCCCACTTTATGCCGCGACAGTTGAAGTCTCCTAAAACTACACACACCCTATCCCCTAGCAGGCTACAGAGAGAGAGAGAGAGAGAGAGAGAGAGCGAGCGACCCTCTTTACTTGACTACGTCCCTATTTTGGGTGGGCTATGTCCCTTCACAGTTAGCTTTGAGTTGTTCAGCAGCTTCTCGTCTGCTAAATTGCACTATGGTTGCCTCCAATCTTCTACGTTTAGTTGTGTTTGTGACAATACACTGATTTAGAATATAGCTGTATGTTTGATTTGGTGTTAACACTTATTTAAATTAATTTGACTGAGTAATACGGCATTGATGGAGTGCGTTTAGAAAATAGTTGCCAGATTCTCCACACGTAGTTATTGCACAGTCATTAGATTGCATAAGTTATCAAACAGGTAATTCTAATAAACTTAGTATATACGATATGCTCTAGGCCTAGGGTATATATATATATATAGAGAGAGAGAGAGAGAGAGAAGAAAAATGTGTTTTTGCATAATTAGTTGTAGCTATGATAGTTATGTTAAAATGTAGGTTGCCGCCTAATTTTTATTGCGAAAGAACCAGATGTTTAACCTAAATATTTAATATTATTTTCCTTCAGTGATGAGGAGGTCCATTGTTAGGCCTTTAGTTTGGGACCACTACATATTCTGCCTTTTCCTATTGTCCAGCGTTGTTTGGCTGGTGCTTGGGTTTAGTTTGAGGTTCGGTACCACTCGTTGATTTTTCTGCTGATCTTTGTATTCCCCATAATATTGTTTTTGGCAGCGCTGAGAGACACTGACTGAGGCGCATTGTGGTGGGATGGCGGGAGGGACTCGCGAATGTAAACACCAAATCACGGTTAACTCCATGTCACGATCACGGATAAGTACACAATGATAACAATTAATAAGTCACGTTAATTCAGTTGGCGACAGTGGATCACGGATAACTGCATGAATAAAATGTGTGTGTGTGTGTGTGTGTCGAAGCATTTCATAATTCTTTATTGCTGGATAGGAGGCCCCAATCTTCTACGTTTTTAAAAATGAATTACTCCATCTGTACTCCCAAGATTTTGTCTTTCGTTTCCTGCCAGACACGCTCTGGCCCAGTCTTCAAGACTTCTTATGGACCTTCAATCGGTTGCAATCTTGGTAAATGTTTCATAGTTTTATCTCTATTATGCAGTTATTTGGTACATCCTTCTTGTGACTAGGGCATTCCAAAGGTAATTGGCATTATATAGGTTTATATCTTCCCTGTATGCACCTTTTCAACATGTTTTGTTACTAAACTACTAAACTTCGTTATGCAACTCGGTGGTGTAGGGATTAACATTGCTGATTACGATTCCATTGGTCCCAGGAACGATACCTTGTGACGGCGCGTAGCAAAACCCCGCTGTTCATCCTTCCACACGGTTGGTAGATAAATGGGTACCCTGGGCCTCGTGGTTAAGACGTTGGGTGCTGGTCGTGAGATCGAGTCCGGTGCGGACTTTGTAATTTCTGACGCCTCGTGGTGGGGCGTACGACTTCTCTTCTTTATACCTCTACGTGATGAAGAACAATTCGTACTGACCATTTGTATATTTTGCTAGTGTCTCTCTTCTCTCGATGGTCGCGCTGGTGGCCCCGCCTCTAGGCATGGTTTGATGTATGAACGAATTGCTCTCTTGCGCCCTCCACCGCACATAGCCTTGTACACCCGGCTCATCTAGCGTAATATGCAGTCTGTTTAATTTCCTCATTCCTGCCATATCTCGAGCTGAAATTAGTGTACTTGTAACTCCTTGTAACTCTCTTCCTAGTATAAACCGTTGATGACAGAGTGAATTGTTTCCGGGTTTCTATGAACGTTATATAGTTGGGGTGTGCAATAATGTGTGCGCGCTTTTTGACTGTTCAGACGATATACGGGGCTCCAACAAACCTTAGCCCCTCCCCACCCATGGCCTAAACCATTAGAGGTACAGTAAAACTAAACATACCTTACAAAAGAGAATTTAATCCTGCATTTAATGAGAAACAATTAAAACTTGGTGTTCCCGCCATTGGCTTCCAAGACAGCCTGAATTCGCTTTGGGTAGCTTGCCAAAAGTGACGTGAATAGATCTTGATCGTTACGCAAATTTGCTAAAACAGTTTCAATGTGTTGCGTCATTGTATCCTTCGAAAATCGATTGCTGCAGGTTCTTGAAACAAGAGACATTCAACCTTGTCCTTTATAACTGATCCAATGTGTTCACAGACGTTCAGGTCAGGAGAATTTCCTGGCCATTCTTCATTTCCAAAGAAATCAATCTCATGGTTCCGCAACAACTGTTGAGTGGCTAATGCCTTAAAGCAGGGGGCCTTATCGTGCAGAAGTCTGACCTGATCGACATCCATAACATTGTTTGGGTTTCTTAGAAAAGGAATGACATGCTGGGATAATATCACGAAAATACTGTCCATCCCAACTCTGACCATTTGGCTTCAGCACCCACATGAGCTTCTTTGCAGTGAACAAAACAAACACACCCAACACAGTCTGGACTTTTTAATAATTCGCGATAATGTTCATTGTCATCGATTTCATTTGGTGTTGTGGCCCACACTCAATCATTTTGGTAGTTAGGCCGACGTGTTACGTAAACAAAAAATTCATCGGAGACAGCTAAATGCATGAAATCATCCACATCCCAATCTTCAAGATAATGGGCAAACCACATTCTGTCATCGATGTTAAGTTGAGTTTTTCTTGGTTTTGGAAGTTCATGACAAGGTTTTAAACCTTGCCTATGACGGTACAGTCGAATGATCTCACCACTTTCTCTTTCCTCACCATCTTTCCTCTCAACACTTCGATCTCTCTAGAAAGTTTAGCACAGCTGTTTTTCCGCTAACGCGTACCGCTTTCAATGATGTACTTTGTTTCCTGAGAGAGTGGCAAATTTGGGCGCCCAGATTTGGTTGTATCCATTTCACATTCATCCAAAGTTTTATTCCAATTTCTTTTCACGAAGTCCTCACTTCTTCGCAACTTTTTGGCAACCCATGAACGTGTTATAAAGGTGGCTCCAGCATCACGAGCTTCCCGAAATGTTATTGCTCGTATGCGATCTATCACACGTTGCCTCTCCGAATTACCAATTAATTGAGAAGCCATTATATTATCACTTTATCAGCTAGAGTAATTTTAATACCTGCAATAAATAAAGAATTTTATATATTTTTATAATCACTAAAAACTATTTCGATATAAGTAAACATGTAAGCTGCAAATGGGGGGGGATAAGGTTTTTTGGAACCCCTTATACATGTGTCAGCTGGCTGCTTAAGCCAACTGACTGATTGACACCTAGCCATCGGTCACTGTTCACACGAAGGTTAAACTGGTTGTTCCATCACAGAGGAGCTGATCTATGCTCGATTCTTGAAAAATGCTGTTCAGTCTCTACGCTTAAATTGTTTTTTAAATGAGTACTGGAAGTTTTTGGCAACTTTTTTGGTAGCTGCCGTGTTTACTGGGTGTGCCCGGACCTGCAGCTGAATGTGGTTTCATTCGCCCTCCATCTTCTGGGTAAAATCAAAGTCTGTTATACACTCATTGCCTGAATCACTCCTAGAGTAGTTAAAATTAATACGATACATCTCGTCGACAATTCATTCTGAATCTTTCCCCTTGTTTATGACCCTATATGTGTTAGAAATGTTGAAACCCTGTAACGTAAAAATGTGTTGTATACAGTAATTCGATGAACAATTAAGAAACTCCTTAAACAAAATGCATCTATAAATACTATTTTAGCTGTAAGCGTTAGCTGATTACTGTTTTTAGATAAATTTGTGTATTAAGACGGGGGCTGAATAAATTCGTCTGACATGAACGAGGAAAATATCTACAAACTATACTTTTCCCTTCATAATACGTACATAATAAAGAACTTAATTATACGGAGAACATCCCTTCTCCATTAAACATATACAAATTAAATAAATAGCGCAGTCTGGCACCTAATCTTGTGGATTATCTCGGTGTGTGTGTATATATATGTATATATATATATATATATATATATATATATATATATATATATATATATATATTGCCTTCTAACCATTACTGTGGAAAATATTTTAGCGGTTTGCAATAATTCGAATTAATCTTCGCAAAATGATCAAATGAAAGAACTAATTCATTGCATAGCGCATTCTGGCAACTAATCTTGTACCCCCAATATATATATATATATATATATATATTATATATATATATTGGGGGTACGATGAAATATGCTCAGCAATGCCATGATTCGTTCGACAAATTGTGCAAATAACAGAAACTCAATGCATTCTGGCATCTAATCTTAAAACATGATGAGCTGAAAATAATTAGGTAAAAGGGGAAAATAAATAAGTTACCCCTAATTTAATTTCTATTTCGTTTTTAAAAACTATATTAATGCTTTTTAAGTTATAGTTTAAGGATAAAATTGTGTATTATGATGAAAATTTGTATTGAAACAAAATAATTGTGTCCAAAAGAGGAAAAATTAATAAGTTACCCCTAATTTAATTTCTATTTTGTTTTAAAAATCATATTAATGTTTTTTATGTTATAGTTTAAGGATAAAATTGTCTTAAAGATAAATTTACATTGAAACACAATAATTGGATAAAAGAGGAAAAATTAATGTTACCCCTAATTTAATTTCTATTTTGTTTTAAAAATCATATTAATACTTTTTATGTTATAGTTTAAGGATAAAATTGTGTATTATGATGAAAATTTGTTTTTGCATTAAAGTTAGTTTGTCTTATTCGATTTTTTGTTTAAAAGATCGTCCCCAAAATGCTAAATTGGCCTCAATAGCTCAATAGGAAACTGTTGGCGTTATATTTTTTGAGACCTTGTTAGTCTACTCCTTGGCCACATAGACGTATTTGTTTATGTTTAACAGCTCTGTCTATTAGATCGTATTTAGAAATCTTGTCGGTCTATCAGGAGCTGGTAAGTAAAGTGGTGGTGGTTTACCACCAATCGTCTAAGTTTTGCACAACCTCGTAAAGTCTCTGCCTCGCCGGATTCGTGCGGTTATCAAGGCCAGAGGCGCCGTCACACGTTATTAGGTACATTCTGAGAGGGGTGACTAATTTTTTGTCCGGTGTGCTTATATATATATATATATATATATATATATATATAAAAAATGTGTGTGATAATAGGGGTTTTATGGGCATACAGTCGGGGAGTGTATGTGCGTTTGTGTGCGCATATACTGGCTGATTAGTCAAAGAAAAAAAAATGGTGTCAATCATCCAGTGGGGTTGAAGCACCTTAAGCAGAAAAAACAAACAAGTATGCGCTTGGCTTCTGTCAAGCGAACACTCCTCTCTCCTTCTCCTTTCTCTCTTAGGCTAGGTATACCCCTTTGGGGGGTGACGCCGTCCCACCTTCTCCCCCTGCATGCTGGGGAGTTCATTGTAGCTTGGGGGATAACCCCGCCCCATAGTTGCATAACCTCTTGCAACATTCCCCCTTGTTGCATAACATCTTGCAACATTTGCAATTGCATTGCACTCTAACATTTTGTGGTCATACTACTCCTGTCCCGCGACTCTCTTTTGCTTCGTTTATCACTATCTGATTTTGTGTTTCGAATTTCGCATCATCGATAATTATAACCCCAAAATCGATCGCTTTCGTGCTTTAAATTTTCTATCTGAAGTATAATATGCAGTTTAAGTTCTTCATTTCTACCATATCTCAAGAGTTGAAATTTCTCGGTGTTAAAGGTCATGTTGTTGTCATCTGACCATTTGTATATTTTGTTCGTGTCCCTCTGCAAGGCCTCCACCTCATTTGCATCGCTAATTTTTCTGCTGATCTTTGTATCGTTTGCAGAGGATGTTACTATACTGTTGCTGTTTACTCCACTGTCTATGTCTGTTAGCATGATAATGAGCAGGAGTGGGGCCAGTACCTTGTGGTACTGAGCTGCGTACTTGTGATGCCGATGATGATATACCTTCAATTTTTACGACCTGTAGACGTTCTCTGAGGAAGTTGTAGATCCATTTTCCCACTTTGCCTGTTATTCCCATATGTTTAATTTTATGTGCTATCATACCATGATCACATTTGTCGAAAGCTTTAGCAAAATCCGTGTATATGACATCGTAATTTTCATTGACTTCAAGTGCATCTAGAATATTGTTATAGTGCTCTATAAGTTGTGATAGGCTTGATCTTTATCGGAATCCGTGCTGATTTTCGTTGAATCTTTTCAGTGTCTCCAAGAAATCATAGATTTTTTCTCTAACTATTCTTTCAAATACTTTGGTGAGGTGGGACGTCAATGACACTGGTCTATAGTTCTTTGTTTGTGATCTATCCCCTCCTTTATATATAGGGACAATGTTTTACTCTTTTCAAATTCAAGATGCTCGGTATTTCCCCAGTTTCTAAGGATCTTCTCCATATCTAGTATAAGGGTGTAGCTATTTCATTTTTACAGTTTTTAATCAATAATGTGTTCCATTTGTCCGGACCTGCAACTGAATGTGATTTCATTTGTCCTATAGCTCTCGTTACATCTTCAGGGGTAAAAATTAAAGTCTGTTATACAATCTCCTTGCAATTTCTCTTCAAAGAACGCATCTACGTCAGGTATCGCTTTGTTATTTTTTGAGGTACTGGAGATTGATTCACACTGGGCTCTCAATATTTCAGATACTTCTTTTAGATCGTCGGCTAGTTTATTATTTCCTTTCCCTAAGGTGGTGTTTATTAAACTTTTTCAATGTCATTCACCCTCGAGTCATTGTTACAAAATTTCATTCACCCCCGACTTTACCTTATAATTTGTTTATGTTCCATTTTCCTTTCTCTCTATATATACACAATTAAATATGGATCATGTCAACATTTCGTTCGGAAAGGAATAATGATTAATTACTAAAAATATATCGTTTATTTTACCACCATAGTAGTAAATACAATTTTTGGAGCTATTTAAGAATAGGGACCCCAGCCTTCTTTAGTTAGGCTTATAAGGCTAACTAACGAAAATATCACGACCTAACCTAACCAATCGTTAGGTTACTGTACGCCCTTGACGATTGGTTAGGTTAGTTCATATTTTCATTAGTTAGCCTTATAAAGTTAACTAAAGAAGGCTGGGGTCCCTATTCTTCAATAGCTCCCAATTTTTTCCAAAATCATTCATTTCTTACATTTTACTTACCTTATAAGCAATTGTGAAAAATGCTCTGTATGAATTGGTCCCCAATTAACCCACCCCTAATATCTCCAGTCTAACTATAGAGTAGATTAAGTCTAGCCTTGTAGAGGTCAGCCTAGAGATTCCGGAAATGGTCCAGAGCGGGCAGATAAATTGAGGTCCACAGTAGGATTCCTCACCAAATTAGGTTAGGGCAATCTCCCTTCACCTTTGTTAAACTATGAGTTGATGCTAGGTCTTAGACCACAATGTAGGCCTAATTTGTCTGACCCAGCTTAATTTACGGCGTTTACTTCTAACTGGATTAAAACACAATTAGTCACTTACTGAGTGTTATTAGAGAGTCCCTTTTCCCCTTTTGTTTAATTGTTGAGAGTGTACTTGCTGGTGGGGATCTTTTTTCCGTTGTTTTTTCTTCTACTTCCTCCCGTTCCGTCCTATCGCCCCGTTCCTCGTTTTCGTTCTCCCTTGTCCTTTTTTCGCGGGGCTTTTTCCACCAGCGTCCTCTTGTTTTTTTTCGGTTGGTTGATCGGTAATGTATATCTATTACCGAGCACGCTCTTGTCACACAGTATATAAATACTAGTGTGGAGAATAACTCTGGTGAGCAACCAATTGGTTTCATCCACCCAGTTATTGACATAAAAGGAATTTAATAATTGTTAGATTAACTACCTACCTACTTAGTGAACCATTTTCGTTACCTCCCAACTACTCACACATCAGTTTTCCATATACTGGGGGCCCCGGGAAATAAAAATCTTGGTGTCATTGTCACCAATTTTTATGTCTGAGTGTAGACTAGCTAACTATTTGACTGTAAATGCCTGTTAATCTGATTAACAGTGACTATCCTCACCTTCTCATGGAGAAGATGTAGCATTTAATTAGAAGAGAAAATATACATCCATAGGATGAAACTGTCCATGGTCTTTACCATAAGAAAAGGAAAAGTGAAAGTTAGAAGATGAAATTACAATTCCCCAGCATCTATTTTTTTTTGTAAAACGAGTCGCGCCTTTAACGCTGTTTGTCGCTGAGGTATTGTGTCTGTCAATGTTGTAGTAGGATGCGTTACTACTGCTACTGAAAAGGGAATAGTTACTGGAAGTTCAGTGTTTCCAGTTGTTACTGTCGGTGGAGAGGGCTCTCCAAAGTCCATTGTTTTGGGTCCAGACTCTTGGGGGTACAAAACAGAAATTTCTCTTGTTGTGTCACCCGTTGAAGTCCTTAATTTGACCACTCTTGTTACCCCGTCTGCCCCTGGTCTGAGTTCTGAAACTCTAGCCAGAGGCCAGTATTGTCTTGGAGTATGTCATGTATGAGAACAAGGTCCCCTACCTTAATTGTGTCAGACCAATCCTTCTTAGTCATTTGTTTATGTCTCTCCCTTAGACCCATCAAATACTCAGTTTTCCACTGGTTAATGAAATGAGCTTTAACTCTAGTTAAGTGTTGTAACTTAGTCTGGAGTTCATCATGTCGTTGAGTCCAGTTTGGGTCTTCTGAAGAGTCTATGTTGTAGTCCGGCAGGAGACTAACTTGTTCTCCCCGAATCAAATGATTTGGAGTTAATGGTTCCGGGTCATTAATGTTGTCACTCACATAAGTGAGTGGTCTATTGTTGATGATGTTCTCAATCTCAGCCAGGAGAGTGAGCAACTCAAACAAGTGTATCTGTTTTTTACCAATTGCTTTCTTCAAGCAATTCTTTACTGTTTGTATATTCCTCTCCCAGATAGAACCATACCAAGGAGAGGCAACCGGAATATACTTCCACTTTATGTTTGAATTTTGTACATATAATTGTGTGAGTTCATTGCTTAACAAGTCGTCGATGACCTGTTCACCAGCATTGAAATATGTAGCATTGTCAGTCCAAACTGTCTTGGGTACTGAATGTCGTGCACAGAATCTCTTAAAGACAGCAACAAAAGATTCTGCTGTAAGGTCCTCCACAACATCCAGATAAACAGCTCGTGAGGCAGCACATGTAAACGGTACAATGTACATTTTTTGTTCAGTGTCAACCACCCCAACAGTCAATGCTCCTGTATAGTCAATGCCTACAGTCTCAAAGGGTCTGTTGAGAGTAACTCTCTCCTCTGGCAAAGCAGGAGGATTTGGTTTCCTATAGAGTCTAGCATGAATACGCCTACATGTGACACACTCACTCAGGACTGTTTTAACAGTGATCCTTCCCTTGGGTATTCAATAAGTTTTTCTTAATGCAGTTAGTGTCTGTGGTACCCCCATATAATGTACATCATTGTGTGTTTGTCTGATGATTAATGTTGTCAAATAGCTAAATCTAGGTAAAAGGATTGGATGTTTGCTTTTGTAAGACAGTTTTGATTTGTCTAATCTCCCTTTACACCTTAGAAGACCTTCCTCATCTCTGAACAAGTTTAGATCCACAACTACTGATGGTACAGGCTCTTTTGTTTGTTTCCCACTAGTCAAGAATTCTAACTCTTTATTGTACTCCTTTTGTTGTGCATGCCCTATCCAGTATTTGGTTGCAACTTGTATACAATTATGATTGTTCTTATTTAGCTGTTTGTTAATTGTAGTTAAACAGTTGTGAGCAAACCTCAAACAGTAGGCTGTGACCCTGACAAGTTTGCTGAAATCAGAATAATGTTCATAATTAGTGATTGGTTCAACCTTTTCATTTGAAAAGATTAAATTTAATGTCAAGTTAACTTGTTCTACAGGCCATTGGTCTGTATTACAGAGCCACTTAGGTCCCATGAACCAAGTTTTGTTTGACTTCAACAACTTGTAGGATAAACCTCTGGTCAGAAAGTCTGCTGGATTTTGTTTAGTTGGAACATAGTGAAGGTTGACTTGTAGGCTTTCATTAGCTTCAGCTATTTCTTTTAGCCTATTTCTTACAAAGATGTTCTTACTATTAATGCTATCATTCCGTATCCAGGCAAGACAAATCTGACTGTCGAGCCAGATGTGGATATCAGTTATGTTCACATCATGGTAAGCATCCTTAAGCAATGAAATGGTTTTAATGGCTAATGCAGCAGCCAATAGTTCCAATTGAGGTATGGTTCGGGTAGGTTTGAGAGGTGCAACTTTCCCTTTTGCATAAATTAGATGACTTTCTGTAGGACTTACAAGGTACGCACAGCACCCATAAGCCTGTGTGCTTGCATCAGCAAACACATGAAGTCTCTGGGGCTTATCCCTAAATCCACAGCACCTTTGTATTTTAATGTTTTGCACTTTTGTTAAATCAGCAGCTAACTTCTTCCAAGAATTTTGATCTTCAGTTGTTATTGGATCATCCCACCCAACATTTGTCCTCCAAACTTCTTGGAGGAGAATCTTTGATTTTATTGTTGAAGGCAGGAATAGACCAATGGGGTCAAAAAATTTTGAAGCCTGTGATAATATTTGTCTTTTAGTGTTTGCTCCCTCATCAAGTTTAAAACCTTTAGTGCAGATTGAATCATGACTGTTAGAAGTTGCATCCAAATACCAGTTCATACCTAAAGTTTTAACTCTGTCTGATGGCTCAGTAAGACCATTATTATCCTTTAAAATCTTTTTGTTTAAATCCTCATCATTTGAAATCCACTCTCTAAGTTCAAAGTTACCTTGTTGCATAGTGTTTTGAGTGTTCATAGACCTCAGATAATTCAGATTTTGTTGATGTTGAGCCTATTAGATTGTTTACGTAAAAATGTTCCTTGAGGAAGTTCATTGTTAAGGGGTTATTAAACTGGTTCAAATGATGTATAATTGTCAATGCTAGTAGACTAGGTGAGCAATTGGCTCCAAACAACACAACATTGAATCTATAGGTTATGAACCCTTTATTCAAATCAAATGGATCCCTGAACCATAAGAACCTAAGTTGGTTCTTGTCATATTCATTTTTAAGATTTATTCTCAAAAATGCCTTTGAAATGTCACTTTGTAAGGCATATTTATCGAACCTGAACCTCAGTAAGATCTTCACAAGGTTAGAAATGAGATTAGGACCCTCAATCAGGCAATCATTCAAACTGTGTTTATCACTGTCTTTGAGGCTACAGTTATATACTACTATGAGTTTTGTTGTTGGGGCATCTTGTCGATAAACCCCCCTGTGGGTTAAATAATGACAACCATCTTTTTTAAAAGGGTTATTTGTTACTTCTTCAATGAAGCCTTTCTGTAGCTGTTCTTTGAAGACATCACTGTACATTTGAATTCTATTATCTTGTTTGAGCTTTTTCATTACTTTATATAAATGTCCTTTAGCTACTTTGAGATTATCTCTTAAAGTTGAACAATTTATTTTCCAAGGTAACTCAACAAAATAACTATTGTCTTTGCACTGAATGGTGTCTTCAAATCTTTCTAACATTAACTGATCTTCTGAAGTTTGATTTGTGTCATGTATACCCACAGATTCTAGCAACCATAAAGTTTGAATTGCCTCATCCAGCGTTTCATTTGATAGTGATGAATTAATGTTCTCAGTTGTTATAATATTATTCAAAGTGTTGCTATTCTTACAGGTGTTATGTAGGACTGAGTTGAGGCACATAGTATTTGTTAGTCATTAACTATTTTGGTTTAGGTCTAGGTTGTATCTGGATAGGTCACCCAAAGGGGCTATCCCTGATGGTGTCTGATAAGCTATACTATTACCTATCTTCACTATGCCCCTATGAATAAGATGAATATAATCTGCCCCCATTAACATTTCAATGTTAGCTACTGTGTTGTTTGTGATATGTCTATCAGCTATATTGTACTGTTTTCTCAAATGATTGATGGTTTGTTCTAGTTTGGGTATAACCAGTTTGTTTTGTCCTACTTTTGGAATAATGACTGTTTTAATTTTTTCTAATTCATTTTCTACATGTAGTTCCAGGTCAATTGTCTTATAGCTATTTTTGTTTGAGTTATCCTTAACAAAGGACGTGATATTGAGTTCTTGTTCATTCGAATTTGGTGTCAAACCCAATTTATTAACTAAATTTTGCGAAACAAATGTTTGTTGAGAACAAGAGTCTATAAGACATCTCACTGGAGTGGTGCTACCCTCACCATTCACTAAGTCCAAAGTAATAGTTGGTAAAAGAACCTGTGTTTTTTGTTACGTTGTTTGAACAAACAGAATGTCCCATGAAAGTGGCATTTTCTTGATTACCTTTGTTTGGAGGAGGTATCTTTTGAGTTCGATATTGTTGTTTGGACACTTCAGTGAATCCCACATTGATGAGACATGTCGTGAACTTTTACAAAACTTACAATTGAATCTTAACCTAGTTTTACAGTCTTTCTTATAATGTCCCTGGCCAGTACACTTTTTACATAGGTTCAACTGTTCACATCTTCTAGCTCTTGAGTTAAAGTCTGAATATTTGCCACACCCAGTACTACTGTGTTCATCACTTGCACAAAATTTGCAATGTGGTTTGTAAGTTGAGGCAACAATTACATTAAAGTTCTGTAATGTAGGTGTTCGTGTGTTACAATTGATTCTACAGTATCAAGTTTTGTCTGTTTGGCTGTAGCTAGTTGGTCTCTGGGGAAAGTCTTTAGTTTATCCATAGTCTGGGTCTTATTTTGTGTTGAACTATTTCTCAATTTGAAATTAGTTAGGATAGTTGGAAAGTGTTTTCTGATGTTTTCAAGATTAGGATAATTTTCTCCCGTCTTTTGAACTAAAACATCTTTAACTCTCAAAGGAAGGCACCTAAGAACTGCGCTTTGTATAATCCAAGATGAAGCTTTAACATCTATCTCATTGCTAACCAGTTGTCCCATAATAGCTTCTAATTTTGAATAAAAATTGTCCATATCACTAAGGTTATCTTTTACGGGTGCAAAATCAATAATTTGTTGAGCTAATTCAAATATAATCTCATCTTTATTAATGTAATTACGTTTCAAGAGATCAATAGCTATTTCATATGAATCACTCACAGCTGGTAAATAGGCTATCATGTTATAGGCTGGACCTTTAAGGAAACTAGTTAAGTAGCTAAACTTATCAACAGTTGGAATATAAGGTTTATTACCTATTGAACTCTCAAATTTTTCAATGAAAAATGGGAATTGTACCATATCCTCATCAAATGTTGGTACTAGCAAAGTAGGTAACTTAGCCCTAAATTCTTGTGACTCAGGATTTGGCATGTTACTTAAATTTTGTTGAAGGTTAGCTCTACTTTGATTAAAATCAGAAATAGGTTTATTTGGTGTTAAGTCGGTCAAACGAGACTGTAGTCTCCTTATGTGTTGTTCAATTAAGGTTACCTGATGCTCATTATCAGAGTAAATGTCTATAAGTTGTTCATCAGCCATTTCAGGTTCAATTAACTTTGAAATACTCTCATCAATGGCTATTATATCCTTTTTAAAGTTATCCAATTTAATAATTACATACTCTAAATCTTCCTTGCATGGTTGTGTAATATTGTTAAAAGTGTTGATGGCCTTAGTAATAGCACCCAACTTTCCCCTCATTTTCTTTTTTAATTGTTTCAATTCCTCACTGTCCATGTTTAAGTCAAAATTGTTTAATTGGGATTGTAAGGAAATATAGGGCAAGAAGAAATTACCAGAGACAAGAGATCAAATAAATTGAGTAATCAGACAAAATAGTCAAGTTTTAAATTTAGTTAAATCCCCCCAAGTATTTGTGTCACTCAGGTCTAAGCTTATAAGAGAATGGGACTCCTTAAATGTAAATGTTTCCTAGTTAGGCTCTAGGTTGTAGACCTAATTAGACAAGTTTGTTACTTTAGACTTGATTAGGTTAGGTTTAGGCTAGACCATTTAGCCTAATTCTGCAATTTTTGTTAAGTAAAGTTAAGCCTAAAGTATGTAAATTCCCCACACACGGGCCACCATTGTGAAAAATGCTCTGTATGAATTGGTCCCCAATTAACCCACCCCTAATATCTCCAGTCTAACTATAGAGTAGATTAAGTCTAGCCTTGTAGGGGTCAGCCTAGAGATTCCGGAAATGGTCCAGAGCGGGCAGATAAATTGAGGTCCACAGTAGGATTCCTCACCAAATTAGGTTAGGGCAATCTCCCTTCACCTTTGTTAAGCTATGAGTTGATGTTAGGTCTTAGACCACAATGTAGGCCTAATTTGTCTGACCCAGCTTAATTTACGGCGTTTACTTCTAACTGGGTTAAAAACACAATTAGTCACTTACTGAGTGTTATTAGAGAGTCCCTGTTCCCCTTTTGTTTAATTGTTGAGAACGTACTTGCTGGTGGGGATCTTTTTTCCGTTGTTTTTTCTTCTCCTTCCTCCCGTTCCGTCCTATCGCCCCGTTCCTCGTTTTCGTTCTCCCTTGTTCTTTTTTCGCGGGGCTTTTTCCACCAGCGTCCTCTTGGTTTTTTTCGGTTGGTTGATCGGTAATGTATATCTATTACCGAGCACGCTCTTGTCACACAGTATATAAATACTAGTGTGGAGAATAACTCTGGTGAGCAACCAATTGGTTTCATCCACCCAGTTATTGACATAAAAGGAATTTAATAATTGTTAGATTAACTACCTGCCTATTCACTCAGTGAACCATTTTCGTTACCTCCCAACTACCCACACATCAGTTTTCCATACAATCTTTATTACTCCAAATATGATGATTATTATCATTGACTGAATCAGTGTGAGGATCAAGTAAAGATAAGCACCCCCAACCTTTTTTAGTTAGCTTTATAAGGCTAACTAACGAAAATATCACGACCTAACTTAACCAATCGTCAAGGGCGTACAGTTGACCTAACGATTGGTTAGGTTAAGTCGTGATATTTTCGTTAGTTAGCCTTATAAAGCTAACTAAAAAAGATTGGGGGTGCTTATCTTTACTTGATCCCAGTGGGATCGGATATATATAAAACCTTAAATAATATATCTATTTTCTTTATTCGCTTCATTAATATCTTTGGCCTACTAATATATCATTTCTGCCTCAATTTATGCTTTATTTAATTATAAACTTTTTGAAATGCTTTGTCAGATATCTGGAAAGTAAATAAAATAATAAAGTTAAGCTAAATTACTACTTGGAACTCTTACAAATGTATCGCTAGGTATATTTCTGATTATTAACAGCATAACATAACTTAACACTATCACAAATTACCAGTTCTATTTTATAATTAGATAAAATTTAATAACTCGCTATCACTGGCAATAAGAAAGTCTGCACAGCTGCCAACTAGTCTATATTTATTCGGTCAGGCCGTTACCAGTTTCAAACCTGAGCAAAAATTATAATAATTCGGTCTAAATTAGCTCATTCACCCTTATTACTTCATTCACTTTTTATTCACCCCTAAGATTCCATTCACCCTAACAAAATTTTTATTCACCCTTGGGTGAACCATTCACCACTTTAAGAAGCACTGCCTTAAGGGACTGATAATGTCGCGCGCTTTTGTTTTTCTTTTCGCATAGCTATAGAAGTATTTTTTATTTCCCTTTATTACTTCTACCGCCTTTTCCTCTTCCCTCTCTGTATGGCCCTTAATCAGGGTTTGTATTTCCCTATCGATATTCTGCAGTTTTTCTTGTATAAATTTTCGTCATTGTTATCTCTGCAATTACCTAACTTCGCTTGTATTCTCTCTTGCGGAATATTCTTCTCAATAATGTGTTCATTTGTCTGGACCTGCAATTGAATGTGATTTCATTTGTCCTCTAGCTCTCGCTACATCTTCTGGGGTAAAATTAAAGTCTGTTATACAATCTCCTTGCAATTTCCCTTCTCTCTAGCCAGTTCCTCATATATACAGTATATATATGATGCAAACCCACAAGGAAAAAGAAAAATGATTCTAAGGCCTTTCGTGTATTCAGAAGTACACCTCGTCAGGGAATGAAGGGAGAAGGCGAGATGACCAAAATATATACAGCGGGACGGAAACAAAAAGATTAGCACATAATTAACGAGAGTTAATGAGAGGCAGAAGGGATTTTAACAGGATATTGTCAATTTTATACATTCCCGCACTGCTATTGAAATTATTTTTAAAATGGATAAATGCACATTTTAGAATATTCCTTTCAATTATATCTGTTTTTAACGAGCGCTTTAGAACTATCCCACTTGATGCTATGATTACATCTATACATATGGTTAAATAATGCATTATAATTATTTCCTATTCTACACGCATATTTATGCTGTTTTACCCTAATATCTAACGTTTTACCCGTTTGGCCTATATACAGTATACTGAGCTACATTGTGTACATCCGATCGAATACACACAACCAACCGCATTATCCGGGCTATTCTTTTTTAGGCTTGATTTAACAGTATTATTATACTTAAAGACTACATTGATGCCAATTCCTTTAAGTAAAGTCGGAAGATATTGAAAATTATCTTGGTAAGGTAAGCTAAGGATATTTTTACGCTCAAATTCCTTTACAGTTACATTATTATAATACCTATTCTTGGTTTTCCTAAGGCAGTTATCTCAAAATGAAATAGGATAACATGATTTAGTACTAATTTAGTACTAATTTAGTACAGAATTCTGTACCGATTCATCAATTTGTTGTACCTGGTATTCCATACATTAAAACCAAGCTCACCCTCTCGTCTATTGTTAATTTCGCAGCCATCCCCTACCTAAAAAAATAATAATAATATAGTCAACACTGAAAATGCCTATGATGCGCGACTTTTGCGCCACCCTGTATATATAGGAAGAGGGAATTGAAGGTAGGTCGTCCGCAACTCTTCATAGAAGGGAAATGGAGGTCACTAAATTACATAGTGTGACGTCACATGCACACAGTTACTTTTATGTATATGTTTATATTTATTTTTCTCCTTTTTCGCCACCTGTGCAAATATAAACCTCCTTGAATCTCTCTCCCACTCCCCTCTTTGCCCCCACTCACTTTGAGAGACTAAAATTTTGCTTGTTTGCTCTTGGTACTCCTCTCACCCCTACATCCCCCGTTTCCCCTCGTCTCCATGGCAACCACTCATACTCTATGTTCACATACTACTGCATGCACCAAACTAATGATGTGCAGTTAATTAATTAATTGTAATTCTGACCCCAAAAAATGTGTGATGACATTAATTTATTAATAATGATTTAAGTTTAATTAAGTAATTAATTAACAATGATTTGGTTACTTAAGTAAATTATTAATAATGATTTGACTTTACTTAATTAAGTAATGAAAAATACCTTCTTTATTCGAAGTTTATTTTAAGATCTAATTTTATTTCTTTCATATATTTAATTTTCAGCTCAAGCTTTGCGGTGGGAAGAAGTGCTTTTAACCTGCATTAAAGCGACTGCAAATATTACGCTCTTGATAGGTATTTATAAGGTAAATGTTAACAATTTGACTGTTATGTACAGTATATCCTAAATAAAATGTAACTCGTTTGTTGATATTATTAAGTGAATTCCAAATGAGATTCGATTATCGTTACAATTTACACTCATTTGCAGCACAAATTGTGCGTGGTCAGGATCGCGTTGATTTTGAGTTTGATCGACATCGTGGTAGAAATCATCGTGTTGATCGTGGTGTCGGTGATGATCCGCCTTTCTTTGCTCTTCTTAGTCGGCTTTTTCATTTTACCCATCAGAATCTACTTCTTGGTGATCATCAGTTCTCTCGCCAATCAGGTAAAAGAACATGTGACTCACTAACGCCAGACGATTTAGCATTTGTTTAATTTTTATCATTAAAAGGAAGAAATGCATTGCGAGTAATTCTCGACTCCAATAACCGTCATCAAAAAGCGAGTCACTACAGAGGTTACAGTGATTGTAAGTTGACTTCAAATGTAGTTCTGCTAAGGAGCCAATCTATGCAGTTTTAAGACTTTTGGGGGACCGAACACCGGCGTGTCAGAGGGAAAAGGCTTCCGCAGCTAATGCTTATCAGGCACCAGGCTTACGTCTTGGCCACATTGTGACACTGGTTCTTGGTGGGTCTGTTTAGAAATTGGGTGGGTAACCGCCCTCTATTTTCAGATGTAACGATTCGCGGTTGGAATTTCACGTAAAGCTATAGGTCTCCTCCGGCACATGACCTTTACCATTACGAAGGAAGTTAATTCCAAACACTTATTTCTGATATATATGGGATGAATTTCACAATTAGACACGTGAAATGAATGAATGATGCATGTATATATATATATTAAGGTGGTCCACACAAGGGGGGTGAAATTTTTTCTCCAAAATTTTGTGTGCTCATAGCCCAAACGTACCCACTACATGAGAAACTAGCGCACTTGAATTTTTTTTAAATTAATGAATATTTAGGGTATGCACACGGCTGCCATTTTTAATGTCCTGTAATGCTCGGCTCTGAAGTGGCCTATATAGCAAGCATAACTTGGAACGTAAAAAAAAAATTGCGCAATTCGCCCAGTTTCTAATTCCAAACTACGTTCCTAATTAACTAATTAATTAAGTTTACAGTTGGCAACTCTTATTTTTGAACATACTACGATTTGGCAAGAATCGAATAAGGTGTATTAAGTGTTCACGCATCACTGGAATCATTTATCTTAGCTTGTTTTTTAATGACTCAGGTGAATATTTAATTAATATTTAATTAATTAATTAATATTTAATTAAGGTGAATATATATTCTATAGCGTTATAAATTGCTATGACGCTTAAAGTTGCTATATTACTATTGCGTTATTATTTTTGGTTTATGTTGAATAATAATTTTTTCTGGAAAGAGATGTATGATACATTAGTGCAAGTTTAGTCCTAAAGAGTAACGTTAAAACTGTGTATGCTTAAAATTATATTTTCTATTGCGTTATAAACTGCTATGACGCTTAAAGTTGCTATATTACTGTTGCGTTATTGTTTTTGGTTTATGTTGAATAATAATTTTTGCTGAAAATTCATGTACATTAGTGCATGTTTAATGTTAAAGTGTGATTTTAAAAGTCTACATGCTTGAGGTTGCTGTATTTCTACATTATTTCCATAATAATAAAAAATGTCAATTTTTGGTTTCTCTTTCTAGGTTGTGATGATGGCAACTGTATTGCGTAAGAAAACAACTATCTACTTGGTTGGCGGCACCATCGAAGCGATTCCTAAGTCCCGTCTGCCTACTCTTAGGCAAGTTCTCCAACGTTATTTTCATCTCCTGTAAATGAGTGAGCCAACTCCTACGAAAAACGAGTGCATCAATATGATGGTGAAGGAAACCATGGATATCTGGGGAATGGCCCGCATCCCTACTCAAGAGGAGCGGAATATCAAACGAACCCTGAATGGAATCCTGTCCACTTGGGAGAAATTGAAAAAGGGTTCCAACAGGAGAAGTAAGCCACAAATACAGAAAGAACAAGAGTTCTCAAACAATCTTGAAAATCTCTCCAACATTAAGCATCATAATGTGGAAAGACTGATCCGGATAGAAGAAAACCGAGTCGTCTTGAAAGACCAAGAAGACCAAGGGAGGGAACGCAAGTTTCACATGGGACGAGTCGACGAAGCCCTGGCTAAGAAAGAAATGAAACAGAAGTATCTTAAGAAGAAGGCCAGAGAGCAAAAGGAAGTAGCAGAGAAGAAGATGCGTGAAGAGGAAAAGACCGTTCAGCTGGAGTCAACCAGCACCTCTTCTGATGATGAAGGCCCTCGTTCATTTCTGAAGATGCCCGAGTTGGAATGGATCCGGATTTTCAGGTCCCTGGCCCGTCAAATGCAGCTCCTCGTCCTGCGCCTCAAACGCCTAAGAACTTCATGTCCCCTGGTCTCGCTGCCGCCCTGGATAGAACCACCACTAGCGATCGTGAGGCAGTTCACATCGTGGCAGCTACTGTGAAAAGCCTTGGTGGGAACATTGAGGAACTGGTCATCAGTCGCTCCACATTCAGGAGAACCCGTATGCGACATCGCAGTGACCACATCACTTCTGTGAAACAAGCTGTCTCATCTTCTGGCGCCAATACTGGAATTGTTGTTCATTGAGACAGGAAACTCCTTCCATTCCTCATAGAAAATGACTACGCCGATCGTCTCCCAGTACTGATCTCTGGGAAGGATGTTTCGTCATCGTCAGAGGAGAACATCCAACTCCTGGGTGTTTCGAAGCTCGCATGTGGAACAGGAATGGCCAAGCAGAAGCCGTGGTTGAGGCCTTGAAAGATTGGAAGGTCGAAGACCGAGTCGTTGCCATGAGCTTTGATACGTCTCCAATAGGGTTTCTTTACCGGGATCCCGGGATCCCGGTAGATTTTTAGCTAATTTAAATTTCCCGGGAAATTCTCCCTGTCCCGGGAAATCCCGGGATATTGCAATCACTCTTTCTGAAGAAATTCAAACTGAAGATGACGAACATAATGACAACATAGATGAAGATGGAGAAGATTTCAATCATAGTATGATTTTGAAAGTGTTTTGTGTGAGCGCTTTGATGAGGATCCGTTCGAGATAGATATTTCATTTGGATCGCACGACACTGTAGGTAAAGAAATCAACGTGTCTCAAATCATCAATAAAGTCAGAAAAATAGCAAAAAAATTTCGCAAATCACCTTTAAAGAATAATATCTTACAAGGATATGTTCAACAGGAACAAGGAAAAAGTTTGCATCTATTGCTGGATTCCAAAACCAGATGGAATAGTCTTTTAGCCATGCTGGAGCGATTTATCAAAATAAGGTCATCCGTATCGAAAGCTCTCATCGACTGCAATAAAGATATGGACAATTTTGACCTTGACAAACAAGAAGTTGCTGTAATTCGTGACATTGTGGCATCGCTGGAGCCATTAAAAGTTGGAGCAGAAAAGCTGGGCAACAGAGAATCGACTTTACTTTCATCAGAAGGTGTTTTTTTCTTTCATTTTGAACGAACTAAATCAACTAAACACACCTTTTTCAAAAAAAACTAAAGGAGTCGTTCATTCGACGCATAACAGAGAGAAGAAATGAGAACTTGACTGGCCTCATACAATACCTCAATAGTGGAAAGAATTATAAAAAGGTCGCAACTTTCGCAAGTGACAGAAGTTTGCCAGCCTTACCAACCAAGTCTATGTTAATTTCATCAGCAAAGCAGATGTTAGATCGCCTTTTTGGAGTACCTGCTGATTCTATCTCTAGTGAGACAGATGAAGATAATGATGTGCAAGAATCAGCTGTCCCTCAGTCATCTTCGATGACTCTAGCTGAAAGGCTTGATGCAGCTATTAAAGCAGCCGAGGTAGAGAAATCAAGAACACTAGACAGCAAAGCAAGCGCTGCAAAGCACCTTAAAAAGGAACTAGAGATCTTCGAGGCTACGGGCGAAAAAACGCAGAACATCTCTCTTCTCTTGAATGCATTAAAGACGATTCCACCCACGTCAATAGAATCGGAAAGGGCATTCTCAGCAGCAGGACTTTTCGTGACTAAAATGAGAACAAGATTGAGTGATCGAAGTATTGACCATCTTTGTTTTTTGAAATCGTACTATAAAAATTCACAGTGATAATTTTTTTGGTTGAATTCATTGAAGTTCTTTGCAATTTGAAGGTAATTTTATTTTTTCTTTAAATTTTCTAAGCAATTCAAAGGCAATTTTTTTTTCGTTGTATTCATTAAGTTTTCAATGAAACGGAGCAATTTTTTTATTTGTGAAAATTTTCTATGTAATTCAAAAGTATTTTTTTTAATACATATTTTTCACAGCAATATATTTTACTTTGCCCATCATGGAGATTGCAGAACTTATTAAATGACTATAAAAAAAAATAAAAAATAATTATAACCCCTCTTTTCTAGGTTAATTTATTTTATTATATATTTTAAATATAATTAATTATATCCCGGGATTTCCCGGGATCCCGGGAAGGGAATCATTTTTATCCCGGAATCCCGGGATAAGCAAAAGGCCGGGAAATGAGAAACCCTAGTCTCCAAGCAATACAGGTCATATTGGCGGAGCTTGCACGCTGATTGAACAGCGACAAGGGCTGTGGACTCTAACTCGAACTCGATTGTTTTCGTAAACTCGAACTCGAACTCGAAATAAATTATCGAGTTATCGAGTTCAGAGGTGAAAAAAGTTAGTCTCACCCTACAAAGTTTGTATAAATATTACAAATAATACATGCTACTGATAAAAAAATCAGAAACAAACAGAAGTCAGAACTAAAGTAAAAATAATTTTAAAATTGATATACCAAATATATATCAGATTTTATTTAAATTACGGGAAATGTGAAATTTAATTTATCTAAATATTACGGTGGCGTCCTAATAAATCTATCTAGCAACTCCAGTCTTAGCAGTTAACACTGGGCCAAATAAACGGACGAGAAGCGTGTCATGACCGTTGGCGTGGAATATTTACCAGTCACTTCTTATCTTATTTGGTGGCTATTTGGACTTTGGACTTTGGACTTTGTAGGCCAACTTAATTTATTTTAAATCTTATGAAGTAATTACCCTGGTAAGTGTCGTAAAATTTATTAACTGTATTTTTCATTATACTATGTGTATAAGCAGCTTTACGAATACGAACCGTTATGTTATATTCATTTCCTAATCCTATGCTATATTTAAAATTTTAAATATCAATAACATTGTTGCTAACGTTATTGCTTTTATGTTTGAAATTTGAATTACGAAAATGTATGTTAGGTAATTACGTAAAACTAATAAATATTCTTAAGTTTGCGTAAGTGTTTTAGGTTATTTATATTTTATATATAAAAGTAATAAGAAAAGCCCCTGTTCTAGCCTTCGTGATCAGTCTTTCCTTGTGAACAGACGTGTTTTATCGAGTGTCGAGTGTTACCAATTGAATAAGTGGTTTTCGTTGAAGTATTTTAAAAAAAAAAAAGTGTTCCGTGCATTCTTAACTAAATTACTTCGTGCTACTAATCATTCATTAACGAATATATTTCATTTATTGACGTTATTCAGTACTATATTATTTGATCAAACCAAGGCTACTGCCTTGTTTGTTTTTCAAATCAATCAGAAAACGTGCAGTCATAAGGTTGAAATTCCCTTGGTTTGCCTTTGTTGTTTTTCAAATCTATCATAAACGTGGCGTCTTAAGGTTCAGTTTTCCTTCACACACTACCTGACCTCCAAAAGGGTCACCTACCATGGGAAAAAAAGGATTAAGTCAGTAAACAGTGACCAGATAAGTTTCATTTAATACTTTTTCTTTAACATTTCTTTCGTCGGTAGCTTAATTCTATATTAATTTAGTAATAATTCTATATTAATTTAGTAATAAATTTGTGTTACAAGAACCTGTTTCTGCGTTTCAAAAACGCGGTAGACCTACGTCGTAATTTATTAATTTCCAAACGCTCGGTTTTTTTTTGTTTTTTTTTTTATTTAACTAATTAAAAGCATGGCACCTCCGTCAAGTACTTGCAGTCGCTGTGAAGGGAAATTTGCTGCTTACGCGTTTACAATGGCTAATAATAATGATCAGTTAGTTTGCAGGTGGTGCTCAAGCATGGAAGTGCTGAGGAACGAGTTAGAACGTGAGAGGGAGGCCAGGGTGAGACTTGAAGAAAGCGTGATGCTCCTGACGGCAAAATTAGAATCCCTTGAGACTCCAGTTACGACCCCTCCTGCCTCAGTTTCTATTAATAATATAAATAGTACTAATAGCCCTCTCTCTTCTCCTAGTTCCCAACCCTTCGTTCGAGTGCGAAATGGAGCCCCATTGAGAAAAGCAAAGACTTGTCTACCAGTAATAACAAGCAATAAGTTTTCTGTTTTAGGTTTCGAAGATACTGATGAACCGGAAATACGACTCGTTGGGTTGGTGATTCCATTGTTCGAGGGCAGCTCGAGGAATTCTGTGGGAGAAACCCTCGTCGTAGGCGCCGTTACTGCTACCCTGGTGCAAGGGTGGAGGATATAACTAATAATGTTGACCATTTTACAGACAGTACCGCCGAGGACACAACGTATGTTATTCATGTCGGTACTAATAACGTTTTAAATTCTAGATCGGAAGAACTGCTGGCTAGGTACAGGGACTTATTAGAGCGACTAAAGGAGAAAACTAATAAGATTGTTTTAACAGGTATACTTCCTCGAATTATCCAACATAACGATTTCTACAGCAAGGCGACCTATATTAACAATAACCTAAAGTCTCTTTGCCAACAGGAAGGAGTGCATTTTGCAAATTTTTGGAACAGTTTCTACGGCAGGAGGGACTTGTTCCTCGAAGATGGACTTCATCTTAATGACGTTGGAGCTGCGCGTTTAGGAAGACTATTTCATAATACTGTCTCTTCTTTTCAGGCTGCCGTAACTCGAACGGTCCCAGCGTAAATTCCACTTATTTCCCCTGCGCTCGCGAAGGTGTCGTAATTACAAACAATTTGAAGGTTCTATCCTTAAATGCTCGTAGCCTACGAAATAAAATAAATGAATTTTTTTCTTTAATTGCTTGTAAAGACTATGACTTAATTGCGATAAACGAATCGTGGCTTAGCACTGAAACACGTGACTTTGTAGGGGAGTATCAAATTAAAGGTTATAGACTTTTGTTAAAAACAGAATAGGTAGGCGAGGAGGCGGTGTTATGTTGTATATCAAAGATAATATTGCGAACGTTATAGAAGTAAAGCACTCAATTCCAGAACCGATAGATTCGACTATAGCAGAACTTAAATTAAACGACTTCAAACTTATTGTTGCGGTTATATATAGGCCCCCTAATCAAACAGCTGATACGGACGAAGCGTTATATCGTGAACTAAAGAGAATAATCGGTAGTGAGCAGGCTTTAGTTATGGGTGACTTTAATTGCGCCAACGTGAATTACGATACAATGCAGGGAGACGCGGAAGGTAATCGTTTAGTTAATTTTCTCGAGGATAGCTTTCTTATTCAAAAGGTTGGGGAACCTACGAGGTTGGACAGTATTTTAGATTTAGTAATAACTACGGATGATAGGCTAATTACTGATCTTCAAGTAATAGAACCGTTAAGCAATAGCGATCACAATATGGTAGAGTTTGTCCTCTCAGTAAGTCACTCGAAACCAACTAACTCGACTAAAATTCCTAACTTCCAGCACGCAGACTTTTGTAAATTTCGAAATAAATTGTCACACGTCAATTGGGAAAACGTGATGGGGAACTCCAACGCAAAACTAATGTGGGAATCGTTCGAAACAGTATTTAGAACTATAAATGAGGAATGTGTACCGTACAAAATTAAGCGTGCGAAAGTAAACAACAAGCCCTTGTGGTTTACTTCTAGAGTACGAAACATTATAAAGAGTAGAGATAGGGCTTATAGGCAACATAAGTGCGATAAAGACAATTTGTTGTTACGAAACAACAACATATCTCTGAGGCGTGAAGCGAAAAGTGTAATAAAAAGTCCAAGCGCGAATTTGAAATCTCCATAGCTCGTGACGGTAAAGAAACCCTCAAGCGATTCTTTCAATACGTCAATAATAGAAATCCAGTAAAAAGTGTCTTGGGTCCATTGAAAAATGTAAATGGAGATCTAGTCTCGGAAAACAAGGAAATGGCTACCTTGCTAAACGAATTTTTTACGTCAGTTTTTACTATAGAAGATGTAACGAATATCCCTACAGTCATAGACATAATACCTTTTGATAATGGTAATATTTTGGATAATATTGTCGTTAGTGAAGGGGAAGTAATGCGCTATATTGATAAAATGAAAACGCGTAAATCACCGGGTCCGGATTCCATATATCCCATACAACTAAAAGAAGTAAAAGATAGCATTGTTGTGCCGGTAACAAAGATTTTTAATGCGTCTATTTCTGAGGGGTACGTACCAGATAATTTCAAGTTAGCAAACGTAACACCTATCTTTAAGAAAGGCGATAAAGGTGCGGCGGGAAATTATAGGCCAATCAGTTTAACGTCTGTTGTAGGTAAGCTACTTGAATCAATAATTAGGGATCGTATAGTCGAACACTTAGAAGTGCATAATCTGGTTAGAAACACGCAGCACGGTTTTAGGCAAAACAAATCTTGCTATCTAATCTTTTAGAATTTTTTCCAAAGCGTGGTTGACGTTTACGATAGACATCGGGCGGTTGATGTAGTGTACTTAGATTTTCAAAAAGCGTTTGACACCGTGCGCACAAAAGACTCATTGAAAAAACTAAGGTCATGGAATCAGGGGTGTAGTAATAAATTGGCTAGAAGAGTGGTTGCGAGGCAGGAAACAGGGGTGGTCGTTGATGGAGCGGAGTCGTGTTGGGCTAATGTAGCGAGTGGCGTTCCTCAGGGTTCTGTATTGGACCCCTTGCTTTTTCTTATATATATTAACGATTTAGATGTCGGCCTAGTCAGTACAGTTTCAAAGTTTGCGGATGACACGAAGCTGGGTGGTAGGGCGATTAATGACGAAGATAGAGGTAAAATTCAGGAAGATCTGAATAAAATCGTTGATTGGTCAGTCACATGGCAAATGAGATTTAACGTGGATAAGTGCAAAATTTTGCATATAGGTTCGCGTAACGGTAATTTTGCGTATAGTATGTCAGGAAAGATTTAACAAGCGTAGAGCAGGAAAAAGATTTAGGAGTTATAGTCACTGGTGATTTAAAAGTAGCGAAACAAAGTACAGCAGCGGTCAATAAGGCGAACAAAGTGTTAGGTTTTATAGCTCGAAATTTTGAGTACAAATCGCGCGATATTATAGTTCCTCTTTATAAATCATTAGTTAGACCCCATTTGGAGTACGCGGTCCAATTTTGGAATCCGCATATGCGCAAAGATATAGACAAAATCGAAAGAGTTCAAAACGAGCAACTAAGATGATTCCGTCTCTTAGGTCAAAGTCGTACGAGGATAGGCTTAAGGAGTTAAAATTGACTACACTCGAGACTAGGAGGTTAAGGGGTGATCTAATCCAGGTTTTCAAAATTATGAATGGGTTTGATAACGTAGATAGAGATAGCTTTTTCGAAATATCTCAATATAATAGGACTAGAAATAACGGGTAAGTTGACAAGTAGAAGGTTCGAGACAGCAGTTGCGAAAAACTTTTTACGCATAGAATAGTAAATTGGTGGAATAGTTTGCCGGTAGAAGTAATTAGTAGCACGTCTATAAACATGTTTAAAAATCGATTAGACGCGCATGTTGATAGAAAGGGTATAGTTTAAGGTAGTAAAATTAAGCCTTTGTGGGGATAGATCCCACAGCTCAACACAAGTGTTGTGGGATATAGGGAGGCAGCGTCTTGGGTTAGGGGATACTCTCTGTCCTTACACACCCCATTTAAAGAGATTCCTCTGCTGAGCGGTGCCCCCCATAGTACTGTGAGGTATTGAAAAACTCATGATCTTCACTTGCCCCACAAACAACCTTTAAATGGGAGACCCATAATGGGTGCACACACATTTCTACATTCCTGTACAGTCTTTACAGCCACAACTACACTTTTCCTCGTAAGTGTATATATTGTAATGTATATGGTTGTAAATTTTGACTTGGTCCGCAATCGATATGGACCGTGACTTGATGGATACCGTAATGAAATTGACTGGATTCTTTGGATCTGATATATTTGCATGTCCGTTATAAATAGATATAGAGTGTAACATATTTGTGGATAGTAGTTTATTATGACTTGATCCTCTGGATCGAGAGATTCTATCCTTAGTTTTAAATCGATAATTAATTATTTTTAAATTGATAATTATTTAGTTTCGTAAAAATTGGTCGTTGCCAATTTACCGGCAGTTTTACAGAATTTCTTATGTTCTTGTGGTTCGGAACCCACGTAAAATTGTAGGTCCCCTCCGCCACCACGGAGGACATACACAATACACGATTACGAACACAGTTAGGTAGACCAGCCATGAGTGGATCCTAGGGTCTTTGTTGGTCTGAAACATTATAACATTATAACATTATAACATTATATCATTCCAAATTTACGGCAATAACTGAACTCGAACTCGAAAAGATTTCTACCGAGTTCGCACCTGACAGCTACTGGGAAGAAATTTACTCCACCTTGCTTGCAGACATCATATCTTGGAGGTCGTTCTCAGAGACGTCTTCAAGACAGTTCATGGATCGTCCAGCGGTCCGGAGGTTCTCCTATTTCAACGGTTCCAAAAGAATTGGCAGCCGGTCAATCAAGCAAATTTCAAGACTGGAATGATGGACGACCACGTCAGTGCAGTTTTCAAGGAGAACCCTGAATGGGTACAAGCTCTCGACTACTACATAAAAGCTCTTGAGTGTACACAACCCCGCGACGACTACCGCCGACTCCTGGAGCTTAGCGTAGTCTTGCTAGGTGGGACACCTTCCCGAAGGAGTCGATTTGGACAGCCTGGCCCCATACACCATGCTCGCTGGATGTCAAAGGCAATATACTGTCTTTAAATATTCATGTTTCAACCTCAGTTTAAGGTGTCCCCCAAGGAAGAGAAGTCCATTCGAACCATGGCCCTCTTTGTTGCTCTTGTCTACGGACCGGCATGGTTCAAGGCTCCCATAATCTTTGAAGCCCTGAGCAACGATATCTCCTTCCTTAAGAAAATTCAAGAATACAGGAATAAAGTGGATGGAGCAGTTGGAGCGGCAGCTACAAAGGCATTCCAACGACATATGTGGTATTTGAGCGAGGAGTTGGTAGCTCTGCCTCTATTCAGTGACGCAGTTTCCAATATGGAGAAGAGAGGAATCCTGGAGTCGATGAGGGTAAGGGAAGGAGAGAAAGATCTACCGAAGAGAATTAAAGTGCCGGAAGAGGCCATTCCGTCACTGACGCTGAAGAAGTGGCATCCAAGAATACCAACCGCTTCTTCCAGAACGGAAGGATGATCCGCAGTTCCTTCCAGGCCATGGAAGTCCTCCAAGCAGTGGCGTATTAAGGAGTGGGGCCGATGTTTATAATGATATCAATGATAAATTTGGAATGCTCAACAATATTTCTCAACTAACTTCAGAGGAAACATCAAAGGCAACAAAAAATCTGGCTAGTCCATTACCCAAATGATTTTGAGGACAGCTTCCCATTTGAGTTTCAGCATTTTGTACTGTTTGTCAAACAAAACGCTTTAGCTGACACTCGCCCATTAGGAGTACTACAGGAAATTCACAAATTGAGGGCTGTTTTCCCAAATGCTTTCATTGCTTATCGCATTTATTTGTGTTTGATGTCAAATGCAACTGCGGAGCGTTTTTTCTCATTTGAGCATGATTAAAAATGTTAAACGTCAAATGCTAACCTAAAAGAAATTGCAAAGTCTGTCATTGTTATGCATAGAAAGGAATATTTTGCAGAATTTAAATACTGAGCTTGTGATTGGAACATTTAGTGATATGAAGCAGCTCAAAAAACTTTTGTATACTGGTGGTGGATGATTTTGTGACCAACTTTGGTAGATTAGTAGTGGATTTGTAGTTGTGCAATTGGTTTGGTGTAATTGTAGCAGCTTGATATTTGTACAAAACTTGCATTATTTGATTTAGAAATAAATGGTTTTATTAATTTACATAACTCGAAGATGTGTCTTGTTGAGGGACCCCAAGAATACTTGGCCCCAGGGCCCAAAAATCCTTAATACGGCACTGCCTCCAAGATATGCTGGTAGTGAATGATGTAGCTGAAAGAGGGGTGAAGCTAACTCAGGATTATAACTCTTCCATTACGAAGAACAGAAACAGTATCTGCTGTAGGTGGTCGCTACACATCGACGCCAGTTTCCTAGTGCAAGCAAAGCTAACTTGTAATCGTGAGGACGGGAGAGTTGTTTTCCTGTTTCAATCAACAATGTTTTGTGTTTGGTTTGCCTCTAATTAATAAATTAATCACTTAAATAATAATTTACCTATAGATATGTAATACTACTTGAGTATCATTTTCCCAATACAAGAGTCATTCTATAGGAAAAGAGAGCAAACAACTGTGAGCTTTTCTTAGTCAGCTTGTGCATACCCTAAACAAAGTCATAATGACCTAAAACTTGGTATGCAGTGTTTTCTTGGGGAAAGGAACCAAATGAACACTGAGCACAAAAAAAATTAAAAACTTCGATTTTGTGGACCACTTTATTATTATTATTATTATATATATATATATATATATATATATATGCATATAACTGCAATGACCGCGCAGTATATAAATGAATAGAAACGACATAAGTATTAAGGAACGTTTCTGCACACGCGGTCATTGCAGTTATATGCGCATATTCACGATTTGCGAGGGTGCCTTCTCAGGGCATTGGTTTCTGCCCTATGTGGGAGAATTTCGATTTGTGATTAATTGAGGTCCGTAGCATAATGGTAGCGCGTCCAACCGGCAATTGGAAGGCCCTGGGTTCGATTCCCGGGCGGTTCGCCTCATTTTTCATTTATTCGTTATCTCTCCTCCTCGTGTGCAGAAACGTTCCTTAATACTTATGTCGTTTCTATTCATTTATATACTGCGCGGTCATTGCAGTTATATGCGCATATTCACGATTTGCGAGGGTGCCTTCTCAGGGCATTGGTTTCTGCCCTATGTGGGAGAATTTCGATTTGTGATTAATTGAGGTCCGTAGCATAATGGTAGCGCGTCCAACCGGCAATTGGAAGGCCCTGGGCTCGATTCCCGGCGGTTCGCCTCATTTTTCATTTATTCGTTATCTCTCCTCCTCGTGTGCAGAAACGTTCCTTAATACTTATGTCGTTTCTATTCATATATATATAATATATATATATATATATACATTCAACAACTGCAAAGAACACGCAGTATAATAACGTAAAGAAACGACGCTTGTATAGGAGATATTCCGCGCAAGACGAGAGAGAGAAAACGGAACAAATGAAAAAATGAAGTAACCACCTGGGAATCGAACCCGGGATCTTCCGATTGCCGGTCAGACGCGATACCATTACACCATGGACTTCACTCGTCCAAATGCCGTAATTCTTCTACATACTCGCAAAACCAATGCCCCAAGGGGGCACCTCCCGCATGCCGTAACATTATATACATTCAACTGCAAAGAAAACCAGTATAAATAACGTAAAGAACGACGCTTGTATAGGAGATATTCCGCGCAAGACGAGAGAGGAGAAAACGGAACAAATGAAAAAATGAAGTAACCACCTGGGAATCGAACCCGGGATCTTCCGATTGCCGGTCAGACGCGATACCATTACACCATGGACTTCACTCGTCCAAATGCCGTAATTCTTCTACATACTCGCAGAAACAATGCCCCAAGGGGGCACCTCCCGCATGCCGTAACATTATATACATTCAACTGCAAAGAACACGCAGTATAAATAACGTAAAGAACGACGCTTGTATAGGAGATATTCCGCGCAAGACGAGAGAGAGAAAACGGAACAAATGAAAAAATGAAGTAACCACCTGGAATCGAACCCGGGATCTTCCGATTGCCGGTCAGACGCGATACCATTACACCATGGACTTCACTCGTCCAAATGCCGTAATTCTTCTACATACTCGCAGAAACCAATGCCCCAAGGGGGCACCTCCCGCATGCCGTAACATTATATACATTCAACTGCAAAGAACACGCAGTATAAATAACGTAAAGAACGACGCTTGTATAGGAGATATTCCGCGCAAGACGAGAGAGAGAAAACGGAACAAATGAAAAAATGAAGTAACCACCTGGGAATCGAACCCGGGATCTTCCGATTGCCGGTCAGACGCGATACCATTACACCATGGACTTCACTCGTCCAAATGCCGTAATATCTCCTATACAAGCGTCGTTCTTTACGTTATTTATACTGCGTGTTCTTTGCAGTTGAATGTATATAATGTTACGGCATGCGGGAGGTGCCCCCTTGGGGCATGGTTTCTGCGAGTATGTAGAAGAATTACGGCATTTGGACGAGTGAAGTCCATGGTGTAATGGTATCGCGTCTGACCGGCAATCGGAAGATCCCGGGTTCGATTCCCAGGTGGTTACTTCATTTTTTCATTTGTTCCGTTTTCTCTCTCTCGTCTTGCGCGGAATATCTCCTATACAAGCGTCGTTCTTTACGTTATTTTATACTGCGTGTTCTTTGCAGTTGAATGTATATAATGTTACGGCATGCGGGAGGTGCCCCCTTGGGGCATTGGTTTCTGCGAGTATGTAGAAGAATTACGGCATTTGGACGAGTGAAGTCCATGGTGTAATGGTATCGCGTCTGACCGGCAATCGGAAGATCCCGGGTTCGATTCCCAGGTGGTTACTTCATTTTTTCATTTGTTCCGTTTTCTCTCTCTCGTCTTGCGCGGAATATCTCCTATACAAGCGTCGTTCTTTACGTGATATATATATATATATAAACCAATCATTAAAAAAATGTAATTTTAACCTAATTGGATTAAAATGTAATAAAGCCACAGTAAGTCAATGCATTTATCAGAAGCACAAATTTCAGCCTAATCTACAGTAAAGCGTTCATCAAGGTGTTTATAAAGCAGAGGGTCTGGAAGTGAGAAACAGAGATTAGGGTAAGGGGGAGTAAAAAGATTAGGAAAGATAGAAGATGCAAAGTTAAATAAATCTTAATAAACTGAGATTCAAAATAAATTATAATAATATTAGCAATAAAACAATAATAATAATAATAATAATATTAATAATTGCAAAGATGAAACAATTTAATAACAATAGACTAAAAAATGAGTACTAAAATTAATGTAATTAATCAGAAGAGAGTCAAAATGGTGACAAACATTGAAATGGATGTCATTAGGGAAGTTTGTTTAAAATTTGACGGTTGGATTTCACGAAGACTATTTTCATCGGGGAAACCCGGAGGCGATTGACTGAAACTGGGGAGGTGCTTCGTTAACGTTAATTCCGCTATTCTTCGCGATTAGATGTTTGAAAACATGAAAACCAATGAGGTTGAACTCCCGTCACTGCAATGACTGAATGTTTGAAGGAGTTCACTGTTTTTATTTCCGGTTCTCAGTGTACCTCTGTTCATCCCGTAAGTAATTATTACGTAATTCTGAAAATAGAGTTAAGAACATTGCCTATTTTAAAAATTCCCAAAGAAATGTAATTTTAACTCATTACGAATCAGAATTTAACATCAGTTTGGGTTAAAATAATTAAATAGTTTTTATTATGCGCAGAAGTTATGGTAACTTAGAAATAACGGTAATACATTTCGCTTTTCTCCTGAGCTAACATCTACATCTCCCCATGTATGTCATGCAACCAAACCCTCTATAATTTACTTTGAGCTCCTTTTCCTTAGGTACAATTCTGATTACCAAATAGTCTAGAATTTCTTTCATCTCCTCACCTGCTGCAACATAAGAATTTATTATTTTCTTATGATCTAAATCTATTTCATGGTTCATTAGTTAATGTAATAAGAGTCTCTTATCGTTATTAGGTATTTTGTCATTCCCCATCCATTTATTTATAATCTGTGTTCTCAAGCATGAAATGGTCTTATCCTGTAGATAATGAATTATGTTTTCAAGTAGTTTAAACTTAAGTTCTTTACCAAGCTCTACACGTGTGAAGTCCTCGGTAGTACATCTGAACCTCTGCTTTTAATTGTCTCTTCCTCAGTCCGACCTGGGACAACATGAAGTTGTGCAGGGGAAATCTTATCTATTAGATTATTACACATAGTTATATCTCGACGAGTCCTCTCCTTATACTTTTGCTTTGTTCTTTGTTTAAATACCTCGTAAAATCATTTAGTTACTGGGTTTTGTCCTCACATTCATAGTTCCTTAAAATGTACTGAAATTGAATTCTCATATTTCCTTTACTAACTTTAAGCATCTTAGTCAATATATCTTCATTGGATTTCTGACATGGAGCATTACCAGTAAGTACGTATATTATGGATTATTACAGCACATGAGGTTGAGTCTTTTGAATAAGACGTGTAATGATGGTCATGTGTTAACATAATTCTGTCTTGATGAGTGATACTCCTGTTCTGACTCGATGTTTAAATGCCATAACAGTGGAACCTCTGAAAGCCAAACTCAGTTTTCTCTATATTAACTTTTTTATTAAACATATTACGTGGCATTGCCAATGCTGTGTCGATTTCAACATTGGCTAAACTTTTAGAAAGAAAAGGCAACATCCTTGAAACCTGCTCGCCGGAGGTACTTACTGTGAACAAATATAATCTTGTTAAATTACCTAAAACTATGTATAAAACGTCAGGAGGAAATGTCCTCAATACTTTTATTTTTTTATAAATGCGCAAATAATTACCTAAACAGCTATGCGAAATATTTAACCACAAGTGCATTCAAAGTAAAAACTTTATTATCCGATACCTGCCGGACCTGACCAGTAGGGCGAAGTGAAAAAAACTTTCTTCAGAATTCAGTTTTGTAGGGGCACCCAAAAGTTAGTCTGGTACCAATAAGAAATCTGTAAAATATTAGCTACCTGCGACATCAACTTCACCGGCCACAAGGAGGTAAAAGATTTTGCCTTTCAGGTGCCCCAAAAAATTAATGACAGAATATTGACAAAATTAATTCAGGTCTGAAAGGGTTAAGGAAAAATTCAAAGATTTAAGTGTATCTTCACATTACCCTTATACACTTTTTTCCCATTCCTCAAAGAAATTTGGAAAAATTTGGTATTTCATGAAAAATACTAACAAAAATAGGAGTTCTTATTGCTTTCGTTGATTGGTTGATGTTAAGCATCATTCAGTGATTCAGTTTTCTTTTAGAAGCTCATACAATAGCTGCATGGCTTTAAATATATTGGTTTATTGGAGCAGCTCTCCGCTAATTTAAGCTAGATACGAGCTATGCAAATCTCGGCTTAAATTACCCAGAACTCACCACGTGGAGGTGGTTGGTCTTTGAGTTCCACCCTAACCCACCCACCACAATAATTTAGAAAGCTTCTTATTCAGTTTTGTAGTCTCTCTTGGCTTCAAATGATTTCATTATTGCTTGAGATGCAATTTTGGTTTTAACATAGCCATCTCTCCTCTCACTTCCATAAACTGCTCTTGCCGCTTTAGTTACAAGTTTGATACTCCTTTCTACTGCTTGTGTATGACAAGGGAATTGAAGGAGTTTTAATTTTTCTTCGCTCGTGCTCTCAGCCAATGATGTCAACTCCTCTTTGGTTAAGTGTTTTGTCAATGGTGGCTCAAGCCTGATGGGACTATCTATCCAAAATATAATATCAGTGTAGTCAAGTGCATGGAAATTTAGCTTCGGTACACTGAACTCGCCAATGCTTTTCATTTTTTCAGCTTGAGATCTTGCTACTTCGAGCCTTCGTATTACCAATTTTCGAATGTTTGGCCGGTTATCAGTAATCAGTGCAAGAAGAAGGTTCTCTTGATGCGCAAAGTAGCCGTTACGAATGATAACTTTATCAACAATATCTCTAAACTCCTTCGTTAGGTATCGTGAATAAGCTACCATCTGCCACAGATGACGAGGTCCATCATTGCACCAAGGTTTTGTCTTGATCGTGAACCACATTGGAGCATAAATTTGGACGATGTATTCTACCAGCACTTTTAAGCTATTAATCAGATTTTCACATCCCATGTAGAAACGCAGGATGCGGTTAGCAGTAGTCAACCATCTGGATTGGACCATTGGCCCAGGTTGAAGATTTGCTAAGTCATTGCTGCAACACCCAGAAGTACAATTGATCCGTACTTAGATCATCAGAATCAGTATTTGGAAGAGGATTTCCTTCCACGGCTTCAAACTTAACTGTTGGTTGGTCGATAGATTTTAATGCTTTTCTAATTCGTCCTGACATTTCTCGTGGAACATGGGAGGGCCCATCGAGGTGTTCTAACAAACACCCCAATAGTAACTCATTAAAATGAGAGACAAATAAACCAGTGAAAGGGCTTGTTCAAGTTCTGCTCCAAATTTTTCAATATGCCTCCTTTTATTCCCGTATTGACCACAGCCAATGGCAACAATATTTCTAGCACTGATATTTTTGCATCCCAAGAACTCCAAAATGCCTTTATAAATGCTTTTTGCTGTGCTCAATTCTGGAGATATGTGGCCTAAGTAAGTTGAGCTTTGTTCTTTCAAAAGGACAATATGCTCTTCCATAGTAATCCTAGAATGATACTTACTACCTTTCATTATCATAACGTTTGTTCGATCTTTTCTTCCATCAAAGTAGAGACCCATAACCTGATCAATTAAATTGAAAGTTGAGGTATCTTAAGAGAGATCTTTTCTAATCTTGCTCCTTTCTCGTCTTATCTTGCTTCTGTCGATCACTGAAAAAGTATCTTCACTACTAATTAATTTTAAATCTTGAAAAACAGCAGATGCAAGAGCTGCCCCAACACGGTCAGATATTCTTTTTCGATCACATTTTTTTTACCCACTGTTGGCAACGGCATTCTCATTTGTGAAGGTCCGGGATTAATTAATGCTTTTGTCGTGAGTTTAAACAGCTCAATGCTTTCGTCCGTTTCGCTGGAACTTGACGAAACAATTGCATCGGTATCGAATTCTTTCATTCCTTTCGAGATCCGTACTGTATATTCCTTATACTTTCGTGTAGCCTTTTTCTTTTTTACCATCTTTTTGGTGACCACTTTATCTATGGATCCAATCATACGTTATGATACGCTGCGTTATAGTCTTATGATGGCTAGTTGGAATAGAAGCACAATCCCATACAGTCTTTACTTTTTGGGCAACGACTGTAGCAACATCATAAATTTTTGGATTAGCTTTTCCTGACTTAATTCTTTCCTGTTTAACATAAAGGAAACACTGCAGTGTATCTTCGGACGAAGGCAAATAAATCAGTGAGAGATCCTTTGGTTGTCCAAAAATTGGATTCAACTGTTGAATATTCCTTGTCTTCATTTTTGCTGATTCATTCGCGGCCATGGAAGCCATGCCTAATTTTGCTTTGTGCCTCGGAATAGAATTAGATTATATTAGTGACTGTAAATATTTTTACCGAATCAGATTCAATATAAAAATTTATCAAAGCAATCAAATAATCTGAAAAAGAGATAAGTATAAATTATAATGTAATATAGTATAAATAACAAACCCTAAATAATATAATTGTGAAATAATTTAAATCTGTGAAAATCTAACAAATGGAAACCTTAAAATGGTGTTTAAAACATCTGCTAAAGTTGAGAAACTCAACGAAAGATATAAAAATTCCTATTTTTTGTTAGTATTTTTCATGAAATACCAAATTTTTCACATTTCTGTGAGAAACGGGAGAAAAGTGTATAAAGGAAAAGTTAAAGAACATAAATAGACAAATCAAATTGAAACAAAAATTATCTTCCTAGCATAAACACCACGAAAGATACGATTAAATTTTTGAATTTTTCCTTAATTTTTTGGGGGACCTGAAAGGCAAAATCTTTGACTTCCTTGGGGCCGGTGAAGTTGCTGTCGCAGGTAGCTAATATTTTAGAGATTTCTTATTGGTACCACAGACTGACGTTCGGGTGCCCCTACCATACTGAATTCTAAAAAACTAAAAAAAATTTTTCACTCCACCCAACTGACCAGTGCCAGATAGACAAAAATTTTGGTTAGGTATTTTATATATATATATATATATATATATATATATATATATATATATATATATATATATATATGGGTGTATACACACACACACACATTTTTTTATGCAGGAAGGAGGGGCCAAGGGAAAATGCCCACAAAAACTCCACTCCCATAGAAGAAGAAAGCCAAAATCAAGGTCCCGGGTTTTCGAGATGCCTAGACACTCTGCGTTTGAAAAATGGGAGGTCATAGACAGGAGGAAAGATGGATTGAGGAAGATTGTTCCAGAGTTCACCGGTTGAGTAGATGAAAGCCTGAAAATATCGATTAACCTTTGCATTAGATAGTTGGACAGAAAAGGAATGAGAAAGTGTAGAAAGTCTGATACTGCGTGCTCTCCTTAAAGGAGGAGACATGCAGTTAGAGAATTTAGAAGAGCAATGTCCGTTATGATGGCGATAGTAAAGAGAGAGTGAGGCAACATTGCGGCGGAGAGAGAGAGAGAGAGATTGAAGACAATCAGTAAAAGGCGGGGAAATGATGAGATGAAAAGCTTTTGATTCCACCCGGTGAAGTACGGCTGTGTGGGATGAACCACCCCACACATGAGAAGCATACTCCATACAGGGGTGGGGGCGAACAATACCCCTGTACAGAGAGAGCGACTGAGTTTGGGTGAAGAAACTGCGGAGGCGATACAGCACACCTAACCTCTTAGAAGCTGTTTTAGAAAGAGAGTATGTGATCTTTCCGGGAACGATCACGAGAAAAGGAAACGCCAAGATGTTAAGAGAAGAGGAAGGATTGAGTTGTGTGTTGTTGAAGGTAAAGAAATAGTCGTGTGGAAGATTGTGACGAGTAGACAGATGGAGGAACTGAGTTTTTGAGACGTTGAAAGCCACAAGGTTTTCTCTGCCCCAATCAGAGACATCAGAAAGATCAGAGGTCAGGTGTTCCATAGCCGTACTACGCGAATCATGGAGTGACTGTTGAGAGGGACGCTTTGGGAAACGAGTGGAGAAGTGAAGAGTGGAATCATCGGCATCGGAGTGAATAGGACAGGAAGGCCAAATTAAAAGATCATTAATAAATAAAAGGAAAAGAGTGGAGACAGGAAGGGAACCCTGAGGAACACCACTGTTAATAGTTTTAGGAGAAGAACAGTAGCCATCTACAACTGCAGCTATAGATCGGCCAGAAAGGAAATTAGAGATAAAGGAAGAGATAGAAGGATAGAAACCGAAGGAGGGCAGGTTCGAAATTAAAGATTTGTGCTAGACTCTATCAAAAGCTTTTGATATGTCTAGCGCAATAGCAAAAGTTTTACCGAAATCCCGAAAGGAGGATGACCAAGAGTCAGAGAGATATGCAAGAAGATCGCCAGTAGAGCGTCCCTTGCGGAATCCATACTGACGATCTGAAAGAAGATTGTTAGAAGAAAAGTGTTTAAGAATCTTCCTATTAGGGATAGATACAAAAACTTTGGAAAGGCAAGAAATCAAAGCAATTAGACGATAGTTGGAGGGTTGAGAGCGGTGCGTCTAGTACGACTCATCGCCGCCGACTCATCGCCGCCGACTCATCGCCGCCGACTCATCGCCGCCGACTCATCGCCGCCAACTCATCGCCGCCAACTCAACTCCGAATGCACTGTTGCCAAATAATGTTTTGTATAATTTATTAATCTTTCTTTAGTGCGATGATAGGTACTGAAGGAAATTAAAAACACTTGGAAGAACCATTGAAAACATAACTAATTATATTTATATAATATAACCTAACCTAACCCAACCTAACCTAACCTAACCTAACCTTCACCAATTAACATTATAGATGCCTTATACAAAATACAGAAGAGTCGAGATATGTATCTCGAACAACTTGTAGGAGGTCATGCTCCACCTTCAAAGTTAAAAAAATATCGTGATGCTGATGACCGTATATTAAAACTAGTTTTAAGCTTTGAGCAACGATCACCATTAGAATATTTACGTGGGATTGCCTACAATTACCACTAATTAAAATCTGAACCTTTTAATCTTTTTTTAACGTAATAGAATAAAGAGTTTCTAACGATTTTTAACTTTTTAAAGCTCTAACCTTCAAAAATAAATTTAATTTATTTTTTGAAAAAATGGAGTTGAGTTGGCGGCAATGAGTTGGCTGGAGTTGAGTCGGCGGAGTTGAGTTGGCGGCGATGAGTTGGCGGTGATGGATCGTCCCATTCCGGAGAGCGGTCACCCTTCTTTGGGACAGGCTGAATGAAAGCGAACGTCCAGCAGGAAAAAGTACCAGATGAGAGACAAAGACGAAAGAATTTGCCTAGGTAGGGTGTCAGCACAGAAGTACAGTTCTTAAGAACAACAGGAGGAACACCATCAGGACCGAACGCCTTCCTAGAGTTGAGCCCAGATGGGGCAGAAAAAACATGTTTAGAAGAAATTCTAATTTCAGACATAATAAAGTCAGAAGGCGGAGAAGATGGAGGAACAGCACCGGAATTGTCCATGGTTGAATTGTAAGCGAAAGTTTGAGCGAAGAGTTCAGCTTTGTCAGGAGAAGAGACGGCAACTGTGCCGTCGGAATGAAAAAGAGGAGGGAAAGTAAAGGAAGTAAAGTTGTTGAAGAGGTTCTTAGCTACTGTAGATGCCAGAAAGAGCGAGAAGAATTAGAATTGGATAGATTTTCACATTTTTCTCGGATGAAGGAATTTTTGGCGAGTCGAAGAACAGATTTTGCACGATTACGGCTAGAAATATAAGCTGAGTGATAGTCAGGAGTTGGATGGCGATAGTATCTTCTGAAAGCCTCCTTTCTGTTGCGGATAGCATTAGAACAAGTAAAGTTAAACCAAAGTTTTTTTGCATTAGTAGTACGAATAGAATATGGAATCTACGCCTCCATGCCCGAGAGAATCACCTCTGTGATGCCCTCAGCACACCCAGAAGGGCCCCGGCCACGGAAGTAGTAATCATTCCATGGGAAATCACAAAAGTACTGCCTAAGAGCCTCCCAATCAGTATTATATAATAATGTTATCATTAAAACATACAGTAAAAAATACACTGATACAATTGTGTTATTGTAGAATAACTCGCCATAATTAGTGTCCTGCTCTAGAAAGCGAATGGAGTGGGGCGGATGAGTTAAAGAATTTAAAAATCTCTCGTAGACTAATTAATAAATAATCGCTGCTGAATTGATAAAAAAAATATCGTTATCTTTTGTGCGTAACACGAGTGTAGCTGTAATTCATTTACAACCATGAATAATCGTTAAGTATCCGTTTATTCCCCCACCATCGATAATACCAGATACTGTAGATAATAGAGACGAAAAATCGATGTATTGCTTCGTGATTTATCGCAATATTAATATTTATCGCGATTATTGAAAATTCTTAATATTTATTGGATTATTGATTAATGAGAGATTATTGGAAGTTCAGATTACTAGAGTTTCCCAGTTAAGAAAATGCCAGATAATACAACTTTTAATTACATTCAAACAATTCCAAAACGAACATCGGATTAAGAAATTACCCAACTTGTCCTTCCAAAGTTTAAATGAATATGTGTATCAGTTTCAATATTGTGAGGTGCGCTAGTTTTAAAAAAAATTTTAGTAGAGTAAAAAGTTTTTAATTAGGAAGTAAATTTAAGTAGAAAAATCCGTTGTTCGTGTCCGCTGAACGTGATTGTATTTCCAAGATGGAGTGACGCTGTTTCCATTTCGAGTCGCAAACAAACAGCAGTGGTAAAATACATGAAATTCTTCAAAGTAAACATAAATGATGCTCTCGCAGTTTTCCGAGGGGTTTTGTCTCGGGAAGTTGAGTTGAAGTATTCGGGATCGCATCCAGCTTTCTCCTTCCTTCCATTAAGAGATACCTCATATTCAATGTCGTGGGGTAAAAGGGAAAGTCGAGTAATGGGCTCCGCCTACTGTGGGCCTGAGCTCCGCCGCACCATCTGTTGACGCCCGGTGGAGTCGTCATAGTTACGGAAGATGATACGGGTACCCACGTACCCGTTAACACCTACAGTATCTACCTTTACTTTTAAACAATTGATGAGATTAGGTTTGCGTATTAAGGTAGATTTTTCATAGAAAATGTCCATTCGAACCAAAACTGCGTCGCTCGCATCTTTTCACCCTTTCGCACAAATCGGGAACCTCTTTTTCTCGAGTTTAGAATTGTTACTCGGAACATCATTCCCATTTCTGAACCACGAAAATCAGAATGGGAATTGGAATGTCGCCGAGTAGAAAATAACTACTGAATAAGAGCACAAATGGCGTCTTATTTTCTATAAAGCATCGTTGCAGTCACCCAATGTTTACTCATACTCATTATTAATTATCATTAATTATTAAGATATAAATAAATGTATGAAGTAAATAAAATATAGAATTTTAACTTTATTTATTTATTTGTAGATGGCAATGGGTCTGGTGTCTCTTCCCAAGTTCGGTATGACCATTTAGGAAAAAACGAAGAAGAAATATCATCGGTCTTTGCTGCAAAAAGACATTACATATATACAGGGTGTCACAAAAATCAATGTGCACCTACTGCCTGAATCATTTGTGTAGGTGCACAGTGACTTTTGGGACACCCATATATATATATATATTTTAACTACGAATTAGAAATGCTTTCTTTTTTCATGAATCGTTTTGTTTGAAAGCTGTTGCAAATTATATATGGTTTCAAACAAGTTTATTTTTAAACTGCTTTTAGCGAACTTAATAAAATGATTAGTTATGTCTTCCAGACAACCCCAATAATTGTGCTTGCAATTTGCAATTAGATTTTGAATTAAAAAAAAAAAATTTGTTCCGTTTCATTTTTGTATCAGTGAGTCGATATCCTCAGTTGTTTACTTCTTTTTAATTTAATATGATTGCGTATGAAATATTTTCCATACTTAGATTCTACAATACAGTAACTGTTAATGAATATACAGTACATATAATTTGTATGACGTCATATATGTGTGTGTAATCGTGTACGTTACAACTTATGAAATATTGAGAAAGTTGATAGATTGCAGGATACAAAAATAGCTATGAAGAGGATTTGTATAATATAGTTTAGTTTCATCAGCAAAGAAAGTACGAGTGTTTTCAACGTGATAGTCTTTACGTGTTATAATTTAGCATTAATAAATTAATAAATTAAAATTATTTGCTTAGAATATGAAGCGGCAGTACAGTAGTTCCGTTAGGACCAACTTACTGTAGATTCCTCAGCCTAAAAATCAGGAAATGATATCGTCCAGAAGTAGCTCTCAAACTGTAACTTGATATATCTCGACAAATCATAGATTATATAATTTCATATTACAAACCTTTCCCTTTCTTGATACAGTTAAAGTGACATTTTGTATATATATATATATAATATATATATATACACACACATATATATATAGGCCAATTATATTTACAGACTGTTTCGTTTCTTTATTTACCTGTAGTGTCAAAACTTGAACATAATTTGCTGATATTACTGAAAAATATTTAATTCTTGCAGTATAAAATTCTGAATTCTCTTTTAAGTTTACAATTTAGAGGTCAATCAAATTTTGGAACTAAACAACTGAAAAAACAGTGCCCATACCCATGGTACTGTGGTATTATTATTAAATGTTTCTGTTAATTCTTCAACAGATTTATGAGTTTAAGGTTTGTGGTATCTTTCAAAGTTTTCTATTGGGCGGAGCAAATGGATTCAGCTTTAGTTTGGATTCACTTTGGCAATGGTAGCTATTAGTGGGACAAAGAAAACGAAATTTCTAAATTTGATTTAGTTTCTTTTGTATTTATTGTTTGGAAACAAAATAATAAATGCCATAAAATGACAAGAAATAAATTTGTAAAAGTCAGCGCTGCTTTGCGCTCCGAGTTCCACACTTGATTATTACATTAATGTTTCGAAAATTTCGTCTAGTTTTTCCTCTTCATTTAAAAGCCAAAGCACAGCCATTTCATAAGATAGGCTTTTAAAGCTGCATCACGTACTTCTTTATTAACTATAATATAAAATAAACACGACTGTATTTATCTCTGTTTTTTTTCTTGCTCTTCGCGGGCACAAAATTGATATTCTAAACATGATTTCAACGATTTATGCTTAACATATTGATGATGCTGTTGTTTTTGATTATACTGTATATAAAACCACTCTGAAGCACACGATTCTTAACGAGTGCTCATTACCTCTTGCTTTAACAAAACTAAACTTGTTAGCGATTGCCTAGGGCCCTAGACGAATGTTGTATAACAAATGAAATTCAATTCCTTTAGTACACTCGTGCCTCCTATAATCCGACCCTAAGTGTTAAAAAAAGTTGGGTAGAAATAACCACATATATTTCCAAATAAAATATAAACAAAATAAATATAGAATAAAAATAACAACCCTCGTTTCTAACCAACTATTGAAGTTGGGTTTCCCTAATTAACAAAAAGAAGAAAGAAAAAAGTTTCTGAGACAAAGAAAAACGGAGCTCTTTGTTAATCATCGAAAATTTTGACTGCTGAATCAAGTGGGCTAGTTTTTTCGTAAAAAATTCTCGTAGTTCCCCAACTAACCGGGCAACTTAAAGTCAACCTTTAAACCTCATATTAACCACTGCAATTAAACTAAAACCCTGTTTAACTAAATAGAGGCCTACAGAACTATGTAAGTAAGTAATTAATTAAAATATAACTAAGGTAAGAGAAAAACTAGGTACCTAGAAGAAACTCGAACCGGGCTACAACTGCCCTAACTAAAATTAAATGGCTGTTATAGCCCCTATTAAAACTTAAAGGCAATATAGCCCTAACTTAACTTGAGTAAAACCTTCAAAACCTTAAACCTTTAAAAACAAAACTTAAGGGCAATACAGCCCTAGCCTAACTTAACCTGCAAAACCTAGGTCTGGGAAATAGCCCCTACAAATAAATAACTAGCAGTGTGTTAAATAGTAACTTAACAAATAAAATTCAAATCTGGAAACTAAATGAAACTTATGGATTAGTTAGAAACAGAAAGGGTAACGTTCAACTGGCAACTTCATTTTTGGTAAGTCTAAATTAATTTTAATGAATTTAGCTTACCATAGTTAGTAATCTGGCTGCTGACCAAATTTTAACCTGAAAACCACTGCAGCCTACAGTGAAAAAGTCTGTAGCTATGTTGACAGTGTCTAAATGGGCCATTATTATTTCTATAATTACTGTGTCTATTTAAAGTAAACTTAACCTTAATATTACACCTAAATAAAAATAATCTCTCTCTAAAAATAAAATTTTTCAATAAATTTTTCAATATGGCGCCCCCGGGTGGGCAGTCGAGAAGTTAGTTACCCTTTTTTGTTTTATTTCTGATACAATAGTTTTAAATCCAGTGAATTAAATTTTTTACATAATCTGAAAATTTAATTATAAATATCATTGATAATCATTTATAATATTAAACCTAAAAAATGGCTAATGAAACTGAAGCCACTCCAGGAAAAAGTATGGAGACACTGGTTGGGAAGTGATGTGGAAGCACTTGAAACTAGTAAATTGGTAAAAAAGAGGGAGCAATCAGAGCCTCAGCTACTAAACTTTTAGCTACAATCAAAGAGAATTGGATGATTGGACTGAGGAACAAAAAAATTCATATGCTCGGCTTTTGTCCTCACAACTGGACAAGTTACAAAATTTAGATGAGGAAATCCTTAGTGTATGTTTGTTCCGAAGGCTTCTCAGAGGCTAAACAAGAAAAACTAGATGAAAAAAAGTTATTACCAAATTGAAATAGATCAAATGATACAAGCATTAACAACTAAAAAAGAAAATAATGCCGAAGCCAAACCTAAACCAAGAATAGTACTAAAATTCCTGAGCTTCAAATATTACCATTTGATGGAAATCCCTCTAAATTTCAAAACTTTAAGACCTCATTCAGAAACATTTATGATAACATAGGTCTTTCCGAAGAAGAGAAATTTGCCTACCTAAAACAACATTTGAGTGGAAACCCTGCCATTCAAATAAACTGCATGCAAGAGTAAAACATCTTATGAAGAAGCATGGCAGCAGTTGGAGGGCTGTTATGCAACACCAGGCCAAATTAAATTCTCCATAATAAAATCACTTTTAACCAAATCCAAATAACCAAAGATTTTAAATCACTTCATGACTTTCAAGCAGATATGCACTCTACCATAAATTTAATGCAAACTCAAAAATTAGAATTAGAAGATATACTCTTGTATGTATATTATAATAAACTAAGTCAAGAAACTCAGGAATTTTTAAGAACTTGTGGTTTTAAACTCTATGACCACTTTGATAAATTTAAAGAAGCCATTGCTGAAGCTACCAAAACCTTAGCTAATGTTAATTTTGATCTTGAACAAAGTGAATTAACCACCTTAATACCTAAACAAAAAAGAAACTTCTCTCCAGAACCAGCCAGAAAACCATGGTATTCTGGCCAAACTACAGCTACTCTGGCAGTTTCCACCCAAAGACAATCCTCAAGAAGAGCTCAACATACTGACCAGAGAGAACTTTACTGCAAATTGTGTAAGAAAAACTCCACAGAATCTCAAAATGTGATTCTTTCCCTGAAAGTTGGGATAAACTGAAAAAACTTGCTAAATTAAATTATTGTACTAAATGCACCTCATCTAAACACCAAGCCAAAGAATGCCCCATTTCTTTCCAACCCTGTTCATTTTGTAGGTTTTCTAACCATTTATCCTTCCTTTGTACCAAACAAAAAGGAAAACCAGAGGAAGATAAGAAAACCAAAACCAGTACGAAGTAGCTACCAAAAAGAAAACTCAAAACAAGGGAAACAAGTTACTAACTTATTAAGTTTAAAAAACACTGATCAAGAAGTAGCATTAATTCCTTCCATGCAGATGAGAATAAGAAACTCAGAAAAATCAATTAAATGCAGAGCACTTTTGGATAATTGTAGTCAAGCCAGCTACATTACCAAGAACTTGTGAAAAAATTAATCTTCCAACTAAACACTACGATCCATAACCATAACAGGATTTATAGCCAACAAGAAACAACCAAATTATGAAGTAGCTATAATTAAATTGGAGGATTCTAGAAACCCTGGAAACTACCAAGAAATAGAAGCCATCATAATTGATGATATTAATATTAAATATGAAGTTCAGGGATTACTGAAACTTCAAACTTATTTAAAATCCTTAAATTATCAGCTTGCAGATCACTTTGAAGCTGATGAAGTGGCCGACTTCATGTTAATTTTTGGGGCTGCAACCCACAAACTTTTTGCCCTCAGCACTCATCAGATTCATACTGCCTCTTGTTATAAATCTCCCTATGGAATACTTTTATTGGGTTTCCCTTCAGATTACTACCCTGAAAAAGAAAAAGAACCAATAAGAGATCAGATCAGCTTCTGTATTACCAACCCTCTACTTACTAGTACAACTTCTAATGAAGATCTAGAAAAAATTGAACACCAGATTGCACAATTTAGCAAACTAGAAAACTTGGGTATTTCTGGGGATGAACCATTTTCAAACAAAGAAAAAGATCTGATTGCAAACTTCGAAAAGGAAGTTAAAATAGAAGATGAAAGATTGTCTGTTAAGGTACCATGGAATGACCAAAAAGATAAAATTTCACCAAACTTTAACTATGCTATTAGCAGGTTAAAGTCCACTTGCAAAAAATTAAAAAAAGATAACTTAATGCAACCTTATTCAGACATCCTTGAACAACAATTCCAGGAAGGAATAATAGAAGAAGTAGCCCTAACAGAAAGCTTAAAACAAGAAGGAAATTTTTTACCTCATTTTCCAGTAGTTCGCCCTGGAGTACAAACAACTAAAGTTAGGATTGTAGTAGATCCCTCGGGTAAAAGCAAACCAGAAGAAATAACAGTAAATGATGCTACTGAGGACTGCCCTTCACTCCTACCTCATTTAGCAAAATTGTGCATTAAATTAAGGCATGGTAAATATTTGATGATTGGAGACATTCAAAAAGCATATTTACAACTTAAATATCAAACAGAATTTGACTGCAATGCCCACAAAATTCTGTGGTTAAAAGATACCCAATTGGCTCCAAATGACGACAACCTGATCTGCTATAAATATAAAAGAGTTACCTTTGGCAACAAAAGCAGTCCATTTTTACTACAACAATCTCTCCAACACATTTTTAATGAACAACAAAACCAAGTGGCAGACTACCTAGCTAACCGCTTTTACATGGACAATGCTTTAATTAATGCCAACAATCTCTCAGAACTCAAAGACCTTTACAATTATAGTGTAAACACCTTAATTGATTATTTGAAGCTATATGAATGGGCCTCCAATCACTCAGAACTTCAAGGACTATTTGAAAAACATGACATAGCCTCCTCAGAAGATAAAGAAAATGTAAAACTATTAGGATATGGTTGGAACACAAATGCTGATACACTCCATCTAAAAACTGTAAACTTGAACTCAGAAGCCAAAACTAAAAGAGAAATACTAAGTTCTGTGCAATCATTGTTTGATCCAATTGGATTTGTTGCACCCTTAGTGTTTAAATTAAAACTCTTCATGCAGAAGTAGCATCTACCAAAAAGATTGGGATGAATATCTAGAACCTGAAATGCTGCGTGAATGGAAAAAACTTTGTAAAGAAATAAACAAAGTGGAATTTCTGAATTTTCCTAGACAAGCTTTTGAAAATTCCAAACCTCTCATGGAAAATCTTCAACTCCACATCTTTTGTGATGCCAGCCAAGAAGGTATGCAGTAAGTTGCTATCTAGTTGGAAATGGAAAATCCGAACTAATTTACGCTAAATCAAGAGTCAACCCCAAATCAAAAAATTGGACCATTTGTAACTTGGAATTAATGGCAATCTGCCTAGGAACCAAAGTCCTAGAATACCTTAAAGAAACCTACCTAGAAGAAAACTCAGAAAACCAAAAGTTCTTCAAAACAATAATTTGGACAGACTCACAGGTGGCTTTAAATTGGATTGCTCAAAAATCTCTAAAAATGAAATCCATCTTTGTAAAAAACAGAGTGAAAGACATTCAGGAAGCAACAAGAAACTTAAACCATCACCTGGAATTCAGACATGTAGCAGGAGAAGACAACCCAGCAGACCTACTCACCAGACAATATCTTTCAAGAAATTTCAAAAACTTCTTCCCTTTTACCAACATGGTCCCACATTTTTGAGAAATGAAATTGAATGGCCAACCAACTTAATTTTTAACCCACCAAGAAACCTTACAGACAACAATAAATGTGTCTCAAACAACTTGTAAAGAAATAAATGAAAAAACTCCCTTGTTAAACATGGAAAAATTCTCTAACAGGAAAAAACTGGTCAGAATCACTGCCTATGTTCTACGGTTCATAGAAAACTTAAAGTACTTCCGCACTCACAAATATAACCCCAAATGTAACCTAACAATGGAAGAACAAATTGCTGTTTTGGAGAAAAATCATACAGCTTACAAAACTAAGGCCACAAATTACTGGATAAAATTAGTCCAGCAACAACATTTCTCAAAAGAAAAAGAAATAATCAACAAACTAAATAAAGGAGAAAAAGTTGAGGACCTAACAAAGCTGCAAAAGAATCTAAAACTCTTCATTGACAAAGAAGGGTTAGTCAGAACAATGGGGAGATATAAATATGCAACCAACCTTAACTATTCTGCTAGGTATCCTGTACTACTGCCTGAAAATTCTCATTTAACAACGTTAATCATACTGAATGTCATGCAAAAGCCAGTCATGCAACCTTAGCTACCACATGCAATTTCCTCAGACAGGAATTCTGGATCCCCAAAATAAGGCAAGTAGTTAAAAAGGTTCTGAAACAATGTCTGTTTTGCCAAAAATACTTTGCCATGGCTTATGAAGTGCCTACTACTGGACCATTAGTAACGGAACGTTTAAGCTATGAAAAACCCTTTGAAAAAACTGCCCTTGACTATGCTGGTCCAATTTCTGTCCAGGATGAGAATAACCAATTCATGAAAGTCTACTTATTATTGTTCACTTGCTGCGCCACCAGATTCACCAGCCTTCACATCTGCACTGACCTTTCTGCTAAAACCTTTTTAAGAGAACTCTACCATTTGTCCTTAAACTACTCCCTTCCAAAGTTTTGATTTCAGACAATCAATCCACCTTCAAAAGATCTGAAGATTACCTTAAACATTGGTTCCAAAATGTTCTTGTGTCTCAGTACCTCTCTGATCATGGTATCCAGTGGAAATTTACAGCAGCCTATTCACCCAGAACCTTAGGAATAGCTGAAAGAATGGTGGGTTTAGTCAAAAGAGCCCTCTATACCTCCCTAAAAGGAAGAAAAATCCCTTTAACTGAACTAAAAACAATTGTTCTTGAAATAATGAATACAATTAATTCAAGACCACTCACTTATGTTAACTCAAATGAAGATCCCTCCTCTGACTACTAACTCCTTTCAAGTTGCTTTTTGGGTATGACAATACCAAATTCAACTTTTTAACCACTAATGATACCCAAGAAGCTGTTAATGAAGTGATCAGGTGGATGCTGATTATATGACAGCAACAGAGGACAAAGAAAGAAAGAAAATACTGGATTACTTTCATAAGGGAGTTAAACAATCTCAAGAAATCAAAAAAGATGGCGATATGAATATTTGAGTAGTTTGAGAGGAAAAAGAATACCAACAACACAAACAACCAGTAAGTAAAGAACCTAAAGTAGGAGAACTGTCTCTTAGATGAAAATTCTATGAATCCCAAATACTTCTGGAAGATTGCTGTAATTGAAACATTACACCCAGATGAAGATGGCATAATCAGGCATGTAACTGTAAAAACACCCAATGGTCATCTCTCCAGAAGACACATATATCGGTTATACCCACTGAAATAACTGATAAACCGAATATTGACCTGGAAGAACTGAAAATTCTTCCACAGAATCAGGAACTGTAGATTATCCTGACACTACTACTGCCGCTACTCAACCCCGAACACAAAGACAAGCTGCAGTTAGATTTCGGGAAGAACTGCAAAGAAAAATACAGAGTGGATCTTTGTGAAGACCACAATTGAAGAATTGTAAATAATTGTAAATAGCTATACTTAGGACTAACGTTCTACAGAAAAGACTCTTTCAATTTCATATTTCACCTAAAAGGAACTTTTCTGTAGAGCATGTCATTTTCATTCATCATCATGGTGGTGGGAAAAAAAAAAAAAAATTTTGCGAAAAATGCTCTGTATGAATTGGTCCACAATTAACCCACCCCTTATATCTCCAGTCTAACTATAGAGTAGATCAGTCTAGCCTAGAGGGTCAGCCTAGAGATTCCGGAAATGGTCCAGAGCGCGGCAGATAAATTGAGGTCCACAGTAGGATTCCTCACAAGATTAGGTTAGGGCAATCTACCTTCACCTTTGTTAAGCTATGAGTTGATGCTGGTCTTAGGCCACAATGTAGGCCTAACTTGTCTGACCCAGCTTAATTTAATGTTATTAACTGTCTGGTGTAAAAACTCAATTAGTCACTTACTTTTAGTTATTGGAGTCTCTCCCTTCTCCGGTTGTATTTTTGTCGAGAGCGTACTTTGCTGGTACGTCCTCTCGCCCCGTTCTTCGTTTTCGTTCTCTCTTTGTTCTCCTCTTCGCGGGCTTCTTGCACCAGCGTTGTCTTGGTTTATTCCTCGGTTGGTTGAGCGTAATGTATCTCCATTACCGAGCACGCTCCTCCACACAGTATATAAATACTAGTGTGGAGAATAACTCTGGTGAGCAACCAATTGGTTTCTTCCACCCAGTTATTGACATAAAAGGAATTTAATGATTGTTAGATTAACTACCTACCTACTCAGTGAACCATTTTCGTTACCTCCCAACTACCCAGTGGCGGTCCTAGCTTACATGACGCCCTGGGCGAACCTCACCTTCAGCGCCCACCCCCCCTGTTCGCCAACACACACATTCGAATCCCCCCAAAATAAAGGACAGACATAACTCTTTGACAAAATAACTTTTTATTGGACTAATTGTTGGAACTTCAGAACCAAAACAAAGACTCAAATTTCTGAATTTTACAAATCCTTCATCACGTAAATAGAATAATTCACTTAAGAGAATGTAATTATGATACTATGAACAGGAAAAATACAAATTAAATTGCACAACTGCCATAATAAACTAGAGAATCAAATTTCTAAATTGTACAATGCTCTATCACAAATAGAATAAGACACTTAAGAGAGGGTATTATTATGCTACACTTTGAACAAGAAACAAAATAAATTGCACACAGCACAACTGCCATCTAAAGCCTGACTCTTCTTACCTTCCTTGATGCAAAGTCATGAATTAATCATCATATGAAATCTGCTCAGCAATTGTATGATTTATACTGATGATGGCCAGACCGGTAAGGCGTTCCTGTGACATAGTTGACCTCAGGTAGGATTTGATGAGCTTCAGCTTTGAAAAGCTCCTCTCTGCTTCAGCAACAGTGACTGGAAGAGTAAGACCAATTCTGAGAGCAGTCCACAAATTTGGATATATTTCAGAGAGCTCCCTTTCATGGATAAATGTCAGCAGTTCAAGCAAGGATATGGTCTTTGATGGCAAGTCAGGCAAGTTCTTCAGCTCCTGTGCAAGCTCTCTGCCATCCAAGTCAGATTGTCCCTTAAAGTGTAGTGTAGTACTAAGGTTCACACATTGTTCTGTCAGCTCCTCAAATGTGAGATTTTGGAAATGTGTCAGCACTCCAAACTTCTCTCCCACAATTTCCAACATGGAAAATCTTTCCTGAATGGCTGATGTTGCAGCATCAACCACTGCATTGAAAATGTCACCTCCAGCTTCTTCAAAGCATCAATCAAGGGCTCATCAGATGCTTCATAGGAGAAGTGCCGCTTTGTGGACCTCAGCCGTTTTTGTTTTAACACAGCCTCCACATTCATTTGTTCACAGATATCTGTGGCTGCCATTTGTGCAGCCACAAAACCTGTTGCCCTGTAATTGCGGAGACCTCTCTCTGTTTTTTTTAGGAGATTTACTGCAACATCAACGTGCATGCTAGGAGACTGCATCTGCTTGCTCACATGCTGAATTTGGCACAACAGGTCATGCCACCACTGAACAAATGGCGAAGCGGTATGACCCAACCTCCTCTGACAGAGATTGAGCCTCGACCTTTATTACAGAGTCTTTGGTGTGGTCCCTCACCTCGATCAGTGCATCTCTCACTGCAGCTGCCTGATATCTCAGGGGCTCCACACTCTTGATCTTGCTTTCCCACCTTGTATCAGACCACATCTTCAATGTGATGTTCACATGTTTTTTCAAAATGGCCCATCGTTGTGTGGAGGCTGAAAACAAGTTGTAAAGCTTCTGCAAGATGCCAAAGTAACTTGTGGCATCAATAGATCCCTTAGCAGCATCGGCCACAAGCAAATTCAGAGAATGAGCCCCACATGGAACAAACAGAGCTCTGGGATTAATTTCTAGGAGCCTGGATTGAACACCCTTGTTTTTTCCCCTCATGTTGGCCCCGTTGTCGTATGATTGTCCTCTACTTTTAGCTCCTCCAGTCTCTTCAGAATCAGAGATGCCAAATGTTGTCCAGTGGACTCCTCTGCCTCCAAAAACCCCATGAAATGTTCCTTTATATGGGGCTTCCCCTCCAGTGACACAACCCGAATCACAACTGACAACTGTTCAGTGTGGCTGATATCTGGAGTGCAATCTAGAATTATTGAAAAAAACTTTGATTGTTTGATGTCGCTCACCATTGCTGAAATGGTCTTGCTGCTCGACAAATCAATGAGTTCGTTTTGTATGTGGTGGCCGAGGTAGCTGGTGTGACTGGAGGTCCCTTTTTGGACACGGTTAATGTGCTCTTGCATTATAGGATCAAATTGTGCCATCAGTTCAACTTCTTTCAGAAAATTGCCATTTGATGGTGAGAACAATTTTTCTGTATGTCCCCTTAGTGCCAAATTCCTAACTGCCAGAGAATGCACATAGCAGTGAGACGTGTCAGCACCGCTCTCCATCTCAACTTCTCAGCCTCCAGAAGTGCCATCTCCTGCTTGTCAATGGTCTCCCCCTTTCTCATCCTCACTGCCAGTTCTTTCCAGATTTTCATAGAATTTAGGTGTTCTGAACTGTTGTCATGTGATGTGAGCAATGAGCTTGCATGCTTCCAGTCCGAGAGTCCCAAACTTGTTAAATTTATTTTCCTCTTGGAAAATAATGTACAACAGAAACAGAAAAGGCTGTTGTTTTTTAAGGAATAGACCAACCAACTTCTGGTTATATTTTCCCCACTAACCAATGACTTCCTGAAGTATTGATGGTGGAAACTTCTTCCGTCACTGTCGTTTCTAGGGAATACCAAAGTCAGATGGTACTTGACTTGGTCCCCTGGAAACCAGTTGTGTCCGAATTCTCTCAGTCAGAACTGAAGGCCAGTTAGCAGGGTCGGTGGACAGAGACTCATCCTCAGGAGGCGATTCTGCTCCAGGCATTTCTAATAGAAAGAACAAGAGCATTACTCATTAGTATACACACCTAAGTTAGATAACACATTATTCACAGCACTTTGTTATGGTGGTGGTGTTATGGAATTATGGTGGTGAAACACCACACATACCCAGTAACCCAGACCCAGTGATAATAACATTATAATTTATAACTGTTTGCAAAATGCTTTGCAGGGATGCACACACATACACATACACACACACGCACACACTCACAGACATATGTGCACACAAACTCACCTGAAGAGTCCTGCCGGGGAGAAGTAGAAGCAAATGGGTCTTCATCCTCAGGATCAGACTGCATTTGTGGAGACATATGTGAGGCTGAGGAGGTAGATGGCTCCTCAGCCTCAATAATGGCAGAAGTAGACGGCTTCTCATCCTGGCTAGTGGCAGAGGGTGTTCCAAAATATTTCAAAAGTGCCCCTGCAAATAGTAAAATAGAACATAACAGACCAATGCATGAATAGGCTAGTACAATTAATTTAACATGTTATTAAGCACAATTTATTAAACTTTTAGAATAGGAAACAAATGAATAATACAACCTCCTTGGTTAATGGCTAATTATATACATAATAGTACACTTCAAATGACTCAGAAAGCTATATCACAAAATAGCAGTGCAATATAGCAGTGAAGAGTAGATGACATAGCTCTATACCTTTATCTTTTGCTCGTTTCTCCTCTTCTTCTTTCCTCTTTTTTCTAAACTGAGCACCTGATAGCTTTGACCTCTTCTTATCCATTTGCGGTTATTTGACAGACCTTAGTGGCTTAGTGTGAAGATTCGTTCTGTAATAAATAATATACATTTCACTATTTAACCAAACCCAGAAAAATAACATTACATATGTTAAAGTATGGGCCTTTATTCCCAATAATATTAATCTGGAAGCATTTTGCATTGTTTAGGTCTTTTATGGGAAGGTTTATGGAAATGCAATAGATGGTTTTTTATTAATAAAATATATTTATTGATCTTTTATTATTTATTTTATTTTATTTTTATTTTTATTTATTTCTTTATTTATTTATTCTTATTTTTATTTTATTTTTTTTGCAGGCGCTCATGCCGCCCCTCACAAATGCCGCCCTGTGCGGCTGCCCATATTGCCCATATGAGGAACCGCCACTGCAACTACCCACTCTCAGCATATACTGGGGCCCGGGAGATAAAAATTTTGGTGTCATTGTCACCAATTTTTGTGTCTGAGTGTAGACTAGCTAACTATTTAACTGTAAATGCCTGTTAATCTGATTAACAGTGCCTATCCTCACCTTCTCATGGAGAAGGTGTAGCATTTAATTAGAAGAGAAAATATACATCCATAGGATGAAACTGTCTATGGTCTTTACCATAAGAAAAGAAAAAATGAAAGTTAGAAGATAAAATTACAATTCCCCAGCATCTATTTTTTGTTGTAAAAATAGTCGCGCCTTTAATGCTGTTTGTCGCTGAGGTCTTGTGTCTGTCAATGTTGTAGTAGGATGCGTTACCACTCCTACTGTCAAAGGAATAGTTACTGGAAGTTCAGTGTCTCCAGTTGTTACTGTCAGTGGAGAAGGTTCTCCAAAGTCCATTGTTTTTGGGTCCAGACTCTAAAGGGTACAAAAGAGAAATGTCTCTTGTTGTGTCACCCGTTGAAGTCCTTAATTTGACCACTCTTGTTACCCCGTCTGCCCCTGGTCTGAGTTCTGAAACTCTAGCCAGAGGCCAGTATTGTCTTGGAGTACTGTCATGTATGAGAACAAGGTCCCCTACCTTATTGTGTCAGACCAATCCTTCTTAGTCATTTGTTTATGTCTCTCCCTTAGACCCATCAAGTACTCAGTTTTCCACTGTTTAATGAAATGAGCTTTAACTCTAGTTAAATGTTGTAACTTAGTCTGGAGCTCATCATGTCGTTGAGTCCAGTTTGGGTCTTCTGAAGAGTCTATATTGTAGTCCGGCAGGAGACTAACTTGTTCTCCCCGAATCAAATGATTTGGAGTTAATGGTTCTGGGTCATTAATGTTGTCACTCACATAAGTGAGTCTATTGTTAATGATGTTCTCAATCTCAGCCAGGAGAGTGAGTAACCCTAATAAGTGTATCTGTTTTTTGCCAATTGCTTTCTTCAAGCAATTCTTTACTGTTTGTATATTCCTCTCCCAGATAGAACCATACCAAGGAGAGGCAACCGGAATATACTTCCACTTTATGTTTGTATTTTGTATATACAATTGTGTGATTTCATTGCTTAACAAGTCGTGATGACTTGTTCACCAGCTTTGAAATATGTAGCATTGTCAGTCCAAACTGTCTTTGGTACTGAATGTCGTGCACAGAATCTCTTAAAGACAGCAACAAAAGATTCTGCTGTAAGGTCCTCCACAACATCCAAATAAACAGCTCGTGAGGCAGCACATGTAAACAGTACAATGTACATTTTTTGTTCAGTGTCACCCACCCCTACAGTCAATGCTCCTGTATAGTCAATGCCTACAGTCTCAAAGGGTCTGTTGAGAGTAACTCTCTCCTCTGGCAAAGCAGGAGGATTTGGTTTCCTATAGGGCCTAGCATGAATACGCCTACATGTGACACACTCACTCAGGACTGTTTTAACAGTGATCCTTCCCTTGGGTATCCAATAAGTTTTTCTTAATGTAGTTAGTGTCTGTGGTACCCCCATATGATATACATCATTGTGTGTTTTTCTGATGATTAATGTTGTCAAATAGCTAAATCTAGGTAAAAGGATTGGATTTTTTGCTTTTGTATGACAGTTTTGATTTGTCTAATCTCCCTTTACACCTTAGAAGGCCTTCCTCATCTCTGAACAAGTTTAGATCCACAACTACTGATGGTACAGGTTCTTTTGTTTGTTTCCCATTAGTTAAGAATTCTAACTCTTTATTGTACTCTTTTTGTTGGCTTGGCCTATCCAGTATTGGGTTGCAACTTCTGTATAATTATGATTATTTTTATTTAGCTGTTTGTTAATTGTAGCTAAACAGTTGTGAGCAAACCTCAAACAGTAGGCTGTCACCCTGACAAGTTTGTTGAAATCAGAATACTTTTCATAATTAGTGATTGGTTCAACCTTTTCATTTGAAAAGATTAAATTTAATGTCAAGTTAACTTGTTCCACAGGCCATTGGTCTGTATTACAGAGCCACTTAGGTCCCATAAACCAAGTTTTTGTTTGACTTCAACAACTTGTAGGATAAACCTCTGGTCAGAAAGTCTGCTGGATTCTGTTTAGTTGGAACATAGTGAAAGTTTACTTGTAGGCTTTCATTAGCGTCAGCTATTTCTTTTAGCCTATTTCTTACAAAGATATTCTTACTATTAATGCTATCATTCCGTATCGAGGCAAGACAAATCTGACTGTCAAGCCAGACGTGGATATTAGTTATGAACACATCATAGTAAGCATCCTTAAGCAATGAAATGGTTTTAATGGCTAATGTAGCAGCCAATAGTTCCAATTGAGGTATGGTTCGGGTAGTTTGAGAGGTGCAACTTTCCCTTTTGCATAAATTAGATGACTTTCTGTAGGGCTTACAAGATACGCACAGCACCCATAAGCTTGTGTGCTTGCATCAGCAAACACATGAAGCCTCTGGGGCTTATCCCTAAACCCACAGCACCTTTGAATTTTAATGTTCTGCACTTTTGTTAAATCAGTAGCTACTTCTTCCAAGATT
>JAJOZX010000079.1:1282500-1300000 GCA_023014485.1 Bathynomus jamesi | reverse complement strand
CCTTGCAACCACCACTCTTTCCAATTTATTACTACGCCCTTGATTCCATGAGCCTTTGTTTTTTCAACGAATCTTTTGTGCGGTACGGTATCAAACGCTTTTTGGAAATCTAAATGTACTACAATTACCGCCCGATGACTATCGTAAACTTCAACCACGCTTTGGAAAAATTCTAGAAGACTAGTTAAGCAAGATTTGTTTCGCCTAAAACTGTGCTGCGTATTTTCTAATCAAGTTATGCAATTCTAAGTGTTCGACTATACGACGACTATTAATTATCGATTCCAGTAGCTTACCTACAACAGACGTTAAATTGATTGGCCTATAATTTCCCGCACTTTTATCGCCTTTTTTCAAAATAGGTGTTACATTTGCTAACTTGAAATTATTTGGTACGCACCTCTCAGAAATAGACGCATTAAAAATCTTTGTTAGTGGCACAACAATGCCGCCTTTTAATTCGTTTAGTTGTATGGGATATATGGAATCCGGCCCCGGTGATTTATGCATTTTCATTTTACAAATATAGTGCAGTACCTCCCTTTCAACCACCACGATATTATGTAAAGTATTACCATTATCAAAATGTATTGTCTATGACCGTAGGGATATTCGTTACATCTATTAAATCTTAAGTCATTATAGATAAACCTGGTAAAAGTTCTGTGCGTCGGTCTCTTCATGAAGGTCAAGTTGGTGGCTCCACATCAAGACCTGGCCTGATGGAGGAGCGAGGTGCTTTCTTGCGATCTCCATCGCACATAGCCAGGCCCACCCGGCTCATCTAGTACCGCCTTGAGCCAGGCATCTAGTCTTTTTTTGAAGATTTTAACTTTGACCCCTGTGACGTTCCTGAGGTCCTTTGGAAGCTGGTTAAAAAAATCTTGGGGCCCAGTTATCATTGCTCTGAAGTGCGTCTATGATATTGTTATAGTGCTTTATTAGTTGTGATAGGCACAATCTTTCTGATCGGAATCCATGCTGATTCTCATTGAATCTTTCCTTGTCTCTCCAAAAAGTCTTGTATTTTCCCCATTCTTTCATACATTTTGGCGAGATGTTATGTCAGTGACACCGGTCTATAGTTCTTTGCCTGATACCTATCCTCCCCCTTTTTATATATAGGAACAATGTTTGCTTTTTTTTAGTATGCTCGGTATTTCCCCCCCGTGTCCACGGCTCTTCTTCATATGATATCCAATAAATGAGTGGAGCTGTTTTGTTCTTAGTTTTTAATCAACAAGGCATTCCATTTGTTTTGTAGCTTTCACTCTATCTTCTGCCGTAAATCCAAAATGAGTTTTACATTCTCCATTTAATTCTACTTCAATAAAGGTATTTCTGTCAGGTACTGCTTTGTATATTTTGGGGTACTGAAAGCCGATTCATATTGAGTTCTCAATATTTCAGATATTTCTTTTAGATCATCGGTTAGCAGCTTTCCATCAGGGTGCGATAGTGGTCCGCGTTTTTCTTTTTCTTTTTGGAAGCTATAGAAGTATTTTGGGTCATCTTTTGTTTTCAATTGAGTCTTTTTCTTCTCTCTGAATGGCCTTTAATTAGGGCTTGTATTTCCTTCTGTACTTTATTTGTATCACGTTTTTGGTGGTGGTGTCTGTGCAGTTATTGAGCTATGTGGCTACTCTCCTCTTGGAATAGTGTTTGCTTTTGCCTCTCGAAATAGTTCATCTTTCCCTTTGGTTGTACTTTCAAAACATATTTTTCGAAGCTTTCCAGCGTCTAACCCCCCCCCAAGGTTATTAGCATTTCTTCGGTTGTTTTATCCTGTAAGACTGTTTTCTACTCTATTTGTGCCATATGGGATCTGATTTCTTCCCAATTTATAGCTTTCGGAGTTTAGATCAAGAATTTCAAATTTGCTTCTTTCTTCAGTACGAGTATTTTCTTTTAGTACTCTCGTCATATTAGTGGATACCTTGATAATGTTGTGGTCAGATATTTGAGGGGTCCCGCGTCTTAAGGTACCGAAGCGCCAAAATTAAAATTCGCTACAAATCGCCTCCGAAGTTCAGCAATATTGTGGCAATAGTATCTCTGTTATTAATTGAGCTAGAACGTTCATTTTTGGCTAAATTAGAGTTCTAAGTATGCTAATGAAGATGATGATGAGTTTTTGGAATAGATTTTTATATTTTATACATATATTTTTTTATTTTCTTATGCCGAAATTTGGGTGCGATTTCTGGCACAGAATGAGGTGAAAAAAGTAGTTCGCTTCATAAGGTTTTCAACCATACTTCTAGTGTCGTAAGGTCATTATAACCCAAACCACGCGATAGAGGAAGGGTGAAAATAGTGATATCCATCAAAAATACGTTTTCGCCTGTTAAGACGCGCGACCCCTCATTTGTTGGTGTTATTTTTATATCATTGATTTAGTTAGTGGTATTCGTGAATACCGGACCCAAGCAGTTATTTTTTCTGTTATCTCCTGTGTTAACATAAATTCGTTTGTTAGAGCTATCAAGATTTTTGCTTGCTCCTGGTCTTCTTTTGTGTACCCCCTTATCATGGTGTATATATATACACATTTCTTCCCATTGTTTTATATTTTATAAATGGGAAATTAAAATCACCGCAGGGTATTATCATATATTCTGGGATTGGGTGTTTGACTTTATTAGGAACATTTTTGTATGGCACATTTGCTTCATATGATTTGAGTAAAACAACTCTCTTTATTGAATTAAAACCTTGAATTTCATTGAAATTGAAAACCTTGAATTAACCTTGAATTTACTTCTGCTAATCTGTTATCCACCCTGTAGTAGCTGTATTGTGTCTGCGATGTCGAGAAAATTTGTTTCTTGGTTTGTATTCATAGGTTTGTTGCCGTTTTTCCTGTTGTCACTTAAGTTTGTTGGGAGATGATGATGATAGCATTTCTGACTATATTTCCATATATGATACAAATGTTGTACAAAAAATTGATAGTTAAATACTAGAAATGCAAAGGGTAATACAGTAAATGAGAAATGAAGAAGAAATACTGTAATGTACATGGAATTCTATTTTTTTGTCTGTTTTCCTCCTTTATTAAGAGAGATTTCAGCTTGGTTTTTAACAGACTTTGATCAATAATATTTTTTACGTAATTACAGTTGTGCAAGAGAGCATTATCTAGATTAAATTAGGGCTTAGTGGTTATCTGTTTTTGTAGACGTCTTATAACCCTAAAATAACCCTCTGGGCAGGGCAAACCTAATTTACCACACAACCTAATGTCTTTAGTTTCATGCCTTTATTCATTATTTGGCTGGTATTAAATAGGACTTTGCGAGAGACGTTTAGAGTAAACATTAAAAGCTTAACTAATAATGCATTTTCTTTCAGAGACGAAGCCGATAAGAAATCGGCTTTAGATAAAGCAATGGCAGCCACTCTTGCTGCTATTGAAATTCCTGCTAAAAGTAAGTATTAGTCTCATTGTTTCACTTATTAATAAAAGGGAGTGGGTGGGACTGTAGGTAATGGGTAACATCCGAAACTACATAATTTGTCTCGCAAAGCAGGTGGACGTGAAATACAAGTTATCCGAGCCCGAACATAACAGGGTAGGTGGTCGATCCGACTCAACTCCTCACGAGATTTGAGCCCGAAACCTTTTCGTTCCGAATCTAATTTCTAATCATGGAGCCACAGGAGCTCAACTGGAGTTTCACATATTTGTAAAATTAAATATCATAATCATTCTAACATAAATTCAGAAATAAATTTGCACATTTTAACTTGATAGGTAGGTGTTAGTCTCTGTATAATACACAAAATAGGTTTTCCTCTGTTTAATACATGAGACACTTACATGCACTTGATATCGGGAGTTCATTTCCAATTCTCTGTGGGCCAAGGGAGGATGGGACGCGGTAACTCCCAATTTTGAGCAAATACTATTTTATCTCCATCGACGGCACTGACCCGACTGCCCTCTTTCCGTCTAAACAAAACGCTGGTAAACGCGGTTCATGCAGTAGACTGAAGCAAATTTTAACTTTATTTTATTTTTGTCAATGCTTAAACATTGTAAAATTGAATGAGACTCCTTTTTTTCATGAAGAAATTTTGTTGTCATTGTTTACATAATTAAAATTACTCATATTCAAAAGTTGTAATGATGCAAGCAGTTTTTATTCTTAGCAACTTAAATATTGCGTAAAATAATTTGCTTCGTGATTTTTCTTTTGTATGCTTTTAATTGTCATTGGTTAGGGAGTAAAGATAGGCTATAATGAAACGTACAGGCATAAAAGTCGTGACAACAATTATTCAAGCATTATTATTATTATAAGACTATAACTAAAACAAATGATGTACTGCGCATCATATATTTATTTACTGCATAATGAAATTGAACGTTACATTCCAGTAGCAGCTTTTGTCATGTATATGTTATAATGTTTCAGACCAACAAAGACCCTAGGATCCACTCATGTCTGGTCTACCTAACTGTGTTCGTAATTGTGTATTGTGCATGTCCTCCGTGGTGGCGGAGGGGACCTACAATTTTACGTGGGTTCCGAACCACAAAGAACATAATAAATTTTTATAGTGGGCACACTAGGGGCCACTTTGGCCCATCGAGGTGGCTCCACTATGTAAAAACTGCCTGTACATTGGCAACAACTAATTTTTACAAAACTAAATAATTATCAATTTAAAAGTAATTAATATCAATTTAAAACTAAAGATAGAATCTCTGGATCCAGAGGATCAAGTCATAATAAACTACTATCCACAAATATGTTACACTAGCCCTGTTCAAAAATCAACTTTTTCTTATTTTCATAGGTTTCTGTACTTTTTCCCATGCTTTTTGACCTGAAAAGGCCGAAAATCACAACCATTTTGACCTAGGTTGTTGGGAAGCATTGCCGCATGGAGCTTTAAGTTTTCTGCCTTGAAATCGGCCAAAAGCACCAGTTCCGGGGTCCCTTGAATCATGTTTTGCACTATAACTTTTTATCTAAACAAGATAGAGCAACAAAATAGGCACCAAATTAAAGTGTTTTTAATCCTCTTTCTAACTTATACAATTATGATAGTCTTGGAACAAGAAATGGCACATTGGTACATACAAAGATTTCAGAAATATCACAAAATTCGTTTTCTCACACTCAAGGCAGACAAGGCGCCTTATTCATGACACAAATTTGAGATTAACATTTTGTCACAAGTCTAATCGATCAAGAAGTGAAAGCATTACATGATGATTAATTTCATAATGACATTTACACAGTCAGTTGTTGAGAGTTTGTTTCTTGAAGCTGTCAAAGCGGCGTCTGTTGAACTCCACAGCTTGAAGGAGATAGTCCCTTTGCTTGGCATCTGTTGTTATGACATTTGCAAAGTCGCTCATCATCTTGACACCACGTTCAGCAATGTCATTCACCGCTTTCAGATTCTTAACATAGTCCAACGCTTTTCTGTAGTCCTCATTCTGTGGCCAAGACGTGACAGGTTCCAGAAGCCACTCGGATCCAATGTTCAGTGTGTCCAGCAGGAAATGTGATTCTGGGCCAATGAGATCAACCAGGGTGGTCTTAGCTGTGACTCTCTGGAATAGAGGCTTTCCTGTTCTGAAGCTGTCTGGCTTCTCAGTGGCATGTAACTGGGCAGCAATGTCGTGCTTCAATGTGTCACTCAATCTACTGCTGAACAGGGCAAATGGCACGACTTCCTGCGTCAGGTACCATTTGTGGTTTTCCATCTTATTAAGTACTGCATCAGCAAGCTCTGGGTCAGTTTTCTTGTACTTCAACATGTCCTGGATTAGACTTAGATCATTCACGGGAGCATCTGCAGCAGACATTGACATCATCCATACAGGAGTGTAGAACAGCGCAAGGAAGGTGTTGAGTCTTTCCAGCTTTGATACAGTGTCTTCGTCGTACTCAAGTTGATCTGCAAACATCAGCATTTTCATGGAGTACAGGTTTCTGGCCATCCATCTGGCCTGATGAATGGCGCCTGGTCGACTCCAGTGAATACCTCGAGGAGGCGTTCCTCCAAGAACAATGACTGTCAGTTCAGCCATTTCCCTGTAGTCGGCTCTTGGAAGCCTTTCTGCTGTTAGAATGTCTTGGAGTATTTCTTCACTGTTCTTCTTCTTTTCCTTCAGCCATTTGCTGTTGATAGCCAGCATCTTTGGGTTTTCCTTGGACAAGTCCGTCCAAACATCCTTCAGATGCTCAAACCAGGGATTATCTGGCCCCTTCACCTTCCCAAACAGCTTCTCCCAAACTGCTCCTACTAGGATTTCCAGGATGTGATGTCGACAGGCCAGATAAAACACCTTTTTGTTCAGCATTTTCTCTAGCAGTTTGGCAGCTCCTCTGTGAACTCCACTGTTACTGGATGTAGTGTCAAAAACAAGGGCAGTAACATTATCCGTAAGTTCCCATGTCTCCAGTAAATCCATTGAAGCCTCAGCCTGAGCTGTGCCAGAAGAATTGTCGATGACAGGTACTCCCAATAACTTTCCTTCAGTGTATGAAGGTGGACCAGACACTAGCACAGCTAAAGTCTCTGAGGTACTTCCAGGTTCACTGCCCAAGACATCTTTGAGCAACTTTCCATCCCAGTGTAAGGCAGCGTACTGTGGGGGGTTTTCACAAAACTTGGACATGTGACTCTGGCTGATATTATACCTGGACAGCATTCTGTTGCGACGTGTTGTTGAGGTTGAGATGACGAAGTTATCCAGATCAGCCCCTCCAGCTTTCAAGGTGGCAGAAACCATGGCAGTAACTTGATTGTCTGATAAACCAAGACGATCAGCTGTATTGCAGATGACATCACATTCCATGACCTTCCTTGGAAACGTCAAAGTCACACTAGTCACAGTGTCTTGATGGTGAGAACATCCAGGACGAGGCTGATGGTAATCCATGTCCTCTGTGTTAGCGTCGTTGTCAGTTGAGTCACCCCAGGTAATGTCATCCACATGAACAACTGCCTCTTGTTCTGCTGCAGCTGTAAAATAGTACAACATGTTAAGACAGTAATTGTTAAGTACATGCTAAATATCGCAATGGAGTAAAACTTAAAACTTTTTGTGACGTTCAAAGTAATTAGTTTTACCTTGTTCTTGTCTATGCTGCAGTCTTTCATTCCTCGCTGCTTGCTGCAGGGATCTTGTCTCAAAAATCTTGTCATGACCAGACATATGACCTTTCCTCTCAGTCTTTTGGTCTTCGTAGAACCTGATATCCTCATCTTTCTTCTCTCTGGATAACAGTCTGTTGTTCTGTATTTCCTGGATTGCATCTGGAGCTCCTATATCGAACAGGCTGTCTAATTCCAGCACAAATGCTCCTCTTTTTCCTCCAGGGTTACTTGCTCTTCCTTTGCTTTTCACCAGAGCACGATGTTTCTCATGTAGTTTCATGAAGAGCTTCATTGCGTTGTACTTGGTCATTGTCTTGATCCTAGCCATCTGCCAGAATGGGATGATAGATTCAACTGTTTCATATGCAAGGTCTTGAACCATGGGCCTCCCTGCATTTTCCGGTAAATTCTGAAGATTAAGGAAATACTGGAACGCCTGTCTGTTGGTGGGAAGCTGGGAACCACTGATAAAAGCTGAAGGGTATCCAACCAGGAAAGTTTCAGTGAGAGATCTGGTAGATGGCCCAGTTGACACCTGCCTGTGGACAGTACGTGGAGGTTCTGAGATATCAACTGTGCGCCCACGGAGCTCCCTCAGCTCCTTGCTTAATGCCATTGTGAAGTTGTAACTTGTAGATGGTTTTCTAGATTCTGATTGAGTTTCTGTTGTTTCCTGAAAAATGATAGATAATATATTATTATTATTATTATTATTATATTATTATTATTATTATTATTATTATTATTAATTTTATGCTCTTTCATTTGATACCTAATTTGTTGCTCTATCTTGTTTAGATCAAAAGTTAAAGTGCAAAACATAATTCAAGGGACCCCGGAATTGGCGCTTTGGCCGATTTCAAGGCAGAAAATTTAAAGCTCCATGCGGCAATGCTTCCCAACATCCTAGGTCAAAATAGTTGTGATTTTCGGCTTTTTCAGGTCAAAAGCATGGGAAAATGTACAGAAACCTATGAAAATAAGAAAAAGTTGATTTTTGAACAGGCCTAATGTTACACTCTATATCTATTTATAACTGACATGCAAATATATCAGATCCAAAGAATCCAGTCAATTTCATTATGGTCCATCAATACCAGTACCTTGCCAACCAAAAATAAGTCACGGTCCATATCAATTGCGGACCAAGTCACAATTTACAACCATATACATTACAATATATATACTTAGGAGGAAAAGTGTAGGTGTGGCTGTAAAGACTGTACAGTAATGTAGAAATGTGTGTGCACCCATTTTGGGTCTCCATTTAAAGGTGTTTGTGGGGCAAGTGAAGATCATGAGTTTTTCAATACCTCACAGTACTATGGGGCACCTCGGCAGAGGAATCTCTTTAAATGGGGTGTGTAAGGACAGAGAGTATCCCCTAACCCAAGATGCTGCCTCCCTATATCCCACAACACTGTGTTGAGCTGTGGGATCTATCACCTAAATGCACAAATATATATGAAATAAACTAGTACCATTCATGCAATAAAAATGGGCTTAAACACTATCACCAGATGTCCCTTGCAGACATCAAACTATCCAACCTTCTTTTGAAAGAACCATGTGTATCTGAAGTCACCACTTCTTCTGTCAGACTGTTCCAAAACTTAATTACTCTGTTTGTAAAACTATGTTTTCTTAAATTTGTTCTACATCTTGGCTTAAATAATTTCATACTATGACCTCTAGTCTGGTTATTGTGATCTTTAATGAAAAGGGAATCAAAATCTCTCTTATCCAACCCTTAATTTTACTACCTTAAACTCTATACCCAATCTATCAACATATGCATCTAATCAATTTTTAAACATGTTTATAGACGTGCTGCTAATTACTTCTACTGGCAAACTATTCCAGCTATTTACTATTCTATGCGTAAAAGAGTTTTTGGCAAATGCTGTCTCGAACCTTCTACTTGTCAGCTTACACCCGTTATTTCTAGTCCTATTATATTGAGATATTTCTAAAAAGCTATCTCTATCTACGTTATCGAACCCATTCATAATTTTGAAAACCTGGATTAGATCACCCCTTATCCTCCTAGTCTCGAGTGCAGTCAATTTTAACTCTTTAAGCCTATCCTCGTACGACTTTGACCTAAGCGACGGAATCATCTTAGTTGCTTGTCTTTGAACTCTCTCGATTTTGTCTATACCTTTGCGCATATGCAGATTCCAAAATTGGATCGCGTACTCCAAATGGGGTCTAACTAATGATTTATAAAGAGGAACTATAATATCGCGCGATTTGTACTCAAAATTCCGAGCTATAAAACCTAACACTTTGTTCGCTTTATTGACCGCTGCTGTACTTTGTTTCGCTACTTTCAAATCACCAGTGACTATAACTCCTAAATCTTTTTCCTGCTCTACGCTTATCAACTCTTTCCCTGACATACTATACGCAAAATTACCGTTACGCGAACCTATATGTAAAATTTTGCACTTATCGACGTTGTCTCATTTGCCGTGACTGACCAATCAACGATTTTATTCAGATCATTCTGGATTTTACCTCTATCTTCGTCATTAATCACCCTACATTAATCACCCTACATTAATCACCCTACATTAATCACCCTACATTAATCACCCTACATTAATCACCCTACATTAATCACCCTACATTAATCACCCTACATTAATCACCCTACATTAATCACCCTACATTAATCACCCTACATTAATCACCCTACATTAATCACCCTACATTAATCACCCTACATTAATCACCCTACATTAATCACCCTACATTAATCACCCTACATTAATCACCCTACATTAATCACCCTACATTAATCACCCTACATTAATCACCCTACATTAATCACCCTACATTAATCACCCTACATTAATCACCCTACATTAATCACCCCAACACGACTCCGCTCCATCAACGACCACCCTCTGTTTCCTACCTCGCAACCACTCGTAACTTCAGGCCATCTGCTCACAAGAATATAAACCTATTAGACGACTAGTCTCTTTCTGTCCATGTATACTTATGGATTTCTTTTGTTGGGAGTATGTATTTGTAATACACAGACCTCCTTCCACGGACAGTTTTTATTCTTTCGCCACTTATATTCATTCATTCTGGGCGCACCATACTTGCTAGTCACTCCAGGCTTAGAGCTAAATCACACTTCCCATTCAGATCACACCTCACAATTACTAGGTATACGCATTTCTCATGTTACAAGAATTCTACTGTAGTATCATCACTAAAAACAATTGTATAGCGAACCTAGAAGTAAAGAATTACAGGATCTTAAATTTTTTTTGTCTTATATTATTTATTATTATTATTTATTATTATTATTATTATTATTATTATTATTATTATTATTATTATTAATTAACCTAAAGATTGCGAGTATACCTAGTGGTGAACTTAAGTCATCATCGTGTAATTACAGTTGATCATCATCAAATGTGGGTGTTCTTCTTTTTTGACGCTGATTGCGAAAATGAAAAGATTTTTTTTTCTGTCACCCACAGTTTTTGAGGGACTTGCAATTTAAAACCCTTTGAGATCGAGGTAGCATTTCTCCGTTTGCATCATAATATAGGATTTATTGTTAGTCATTTATTTTGTATAAAATCTTTATATTATGCATATTATTATTTATATTTACATGTTTATGTATAATATGCATTCCAGTTGATGAAGTGCATTTAGTTATTTCGTTTTGGTATGTTTGGTGGAAAAAGTGTTTTTATGAAGCGAGTGTGTCTCGTAAGTGTGCAAACAGCCCTGACAGTTTTTGTTTTGTGTGTGGTGAATTTACAACAAAATCTCAAAAGCAGGGTTTCACTCCTTCAGTTAAGAAGGCGTATGAACTTTATTTCGGTTGCAAAGTAGATCAAGACAAAATCTGGGCTCCTCATGTATGTTGTTTCTTGCGCAAGATCTCTGAGAGGGTGGTTAAAAGGTACTCATTCTTCAATGCCTTTTGCGGTCCCAATGGTATTTGGAGAACAAAGACCACTCGACTGATTGCTACTTCAGTTTAACGAAGATAAGTGGACATTCCAAAATCTAAACATGCGATACAATGTCCTAATTTACTCTCAGCCATACGTCCTCTTTCACATTGTGACGATTTGCCAGTACCAAAACCACCACAGACATCGACTTGAGGAGATGAGTCTCGTAATGAACCTTTGAACAGGCAAGATGACATGGATACACAATTTCAACCACCTTCATCGGATGAACCTCATTTAACTTCTCAGTCGCAATTAAATGATCTTGTTAGAGAGTTGAATCTATCCGAAAATTAGGCTGAGCTCTGAGGTTCTAGATTAAAAGGTTGGAATCTCTTACAAAAGACTGTACAAATATCATTATTTCGTAAGCGTCAGACACACTTCACATCGTTTTTCTCTATGGAAAGTGATTTAGTGTATTGTAATGATGTGAACATTCTCATGAAAGCACTTGGTCGAGAGCACAATCCTAAGGAATGGAGAATGTTTGTCGAATCATCAAAGTTGAGTTTGAAAGCTGTACTATTGCACAACGGTAATGTCTATCCTTCGGTTCCGATTGCACATAAAGTTCATATGAAGGAATCGTATGACAATATGCAGTTACTTTTGAAACATATGGACTATGGTAAACACTCCTGGCATATCTGTGGTGATCTGAAAGTGATTGCCTTCTTCCTGACTTCTCTCGTTTCCTCTGCGATTGGGACAGCCGAGCTAAGGGGAGTCATTATACACAGAAAGAGTAGCCACTTCGACAAAATTTGGTTCCAGAACAAAAATGTTGCCCATCAACCCCGAGTAGATCCAGCAAAAGTTTCCTTACCACATCTCCGTATCAAACTTGGTTTGATGAGAAATTTTGGAAAAGCCACGAATAAAAATGGACCTGGATTTCTATATCTAAAGCAGAAGTTCCCTAGAATTAGCCAAGCATTTTTGTGGGCCCACAGATCAGAGAAGTGATGAAAGACACTGCATTTGATAAGTCTTTGAATGAGGTTGAAAGAACAGCATGGAAAAAGGCTTTTAAAAGAAGTGGCTACGAATTTCCTCAGCAGCGTCAAATTAGAAAATTGTTTTCCTGGTGGAGCAATGTTTACTAAGCCATGGGGTGTAACACGTCTTTGAAAATGCATTTCCCGCACCCACCCACACTTTCTATCAAACCTGGGTGCTATCACCGATGAGCATGGTGAAAGAGTTCATCAGGATATATCAACCCTGGAAAAGCGGTACCAAGGAAGATATAGCCCCAGTATGTCGGCTGACTACTGTTAGACACTTATAAAAGAAGCCCCTAGTACTAGTTATTAGAGGTGTACCGGAATTCCGGTTCCGGTTCCCGCTGGCTGGAAGTCCGTCTGATATCCAGCCAATCTGGAATCATTGTTTTTAATGATATTAAATAAAAAAAAGCATAGAAGGAAAATAGAATTATTTCTAAACAGATTTTGATATATTTATGCAAAGTCCTTAGCCATTCCTTTGACTACTCGCGTGTATCAAATAATAAATGAAATATATGATAAAACATTCAAAATTCTCCTTGCTAGGTAGTTTTTTTTATATTGTTTTCTGATAATAAAACAAAAATTAGAGAACTTTTTTATTTTGAAATTGGCATTTTTCATGATTTTTGTATAAACATTAGCTAAATTATATAAAAAAAAGTTTCTTGCTTAATGTTTCCCTCAGTAAAAGAAACACTAGATTTATAGTGAACTAGCGCAGCCAAATTTGGTAGCTCTAGGAGTCTAGGTCAAACGGTTTGAAGTCGTCCTAAAAAATAATTATGTGAAGCTCAAGATTTTCATGACTGTTCTTTTCTATAGTTTTATTGACCAAATAATCCAAATTATCACGGCTGCGTTCTTTTCTGTAGTTCAATCGCGGTGCTGGGGCCTTCGGGCTCAGTAATTTTAATTATTTAATTTATTAACACCCAGGACCCAGGTGCACAACCTGGGGACCTAATCAATATGTGTGTGAAGTTTTGTTTGTAACTGCTTCCATTCTCCCACTCCCCCAAAAAACCCTCACCCCCTTTTATACCACTTGGGGGGATAACCCCCTCCCCCATTACCCCCCACTCTTCCCCCATTACCCCCACCCCCTTTTGAGGTACCCGGCGTTGCAGACAGACAGACAGGCTGACCGACTTTGTGTTGACATTCTTCATCCCATAAGAGGTTCCCGTGCCAAATTTGGTAGCTCTAGGTCAAATGGTTTGCGCTTGCATAAAGGACAGACAGACACAGGCGAAAATATATAATAGACTAGCTGAGGTACCCGGCATTGCCCGGGATAAATTTCACATTGCTGTTGCCTGTCGTTCACGGTCAGCTTCAAGGCGTGATTGTCTTTCTTGGGGTGTTTCTCTTGCTCTGGTAGCTGCTACACTTTCTCGGACAGCTTCAAGACGTGATTGTCCTTGGAGTTTTTCTCTTGCTCTGGCTGTTGCATGTCGTTCACAGTCAACTTCAAGGCGTGATTTTCTTTCTTGTGAGCTTTCCTGCTTCCGGGCTTCTTTATTTTTCTGGCTGCTGATGTAGATCTGCCCAAACTTGGCTGTTTCTTTGGTGGCATGGTAAAGTTGTTGGGATTTTCAAAAACTGCAAAAAAACATTGCCACATCAACTTCCTGTAACTATTCGCACAGACAGACAGGCTGACCGACTCTGTGTTGATATTCTTCATCCCATAAGAGGTTCCTGTGCCAAATTTGGTAGCTCTAGGTCAAACGGTTTGAAGTCGTCCTAAAAAATAATTATATGTGAAGCTCAAGAATCTCATGACTGTGTTCTTTTCTATAGTTGACCAAATAATTAGTCATGAAAATGTTAAGATTCAGAAATCTTGACACAATGTGAAGCTCAAAATTTTCACGGCTGCGTTCTTTTCTGTAGTTCAATCGCGGTGCTGGGGCCTTCGGGCCCAGTAATTTTAATTAGTTAATTTATTAACACCCAGGTGCACAACCTGGGGACCTAATCAATATGTGTGTGAAGTTTTATGTTTGTAACTGCTTCCATTCTCCCACTCCCCCAAAAACCCCTCACCCCCTTTTATACCACTTGGGGGGATAACCCCCTCCCCCATTACCCCCATTACCCCCACCCCCTTTTGAGGTACCCGGCGTTGCAGACAGACAGGCTGACCGACTTTGTGTTGACATTCTTCATCCCATAAGAGGTTCCCGTGCCAAATTTGGTAGCTCTAGGTCAAACGGTTTGCGCTTGCATGAAGGACAGACAAACAGACAAGCAAAAATATATAATATATAATAGATTATAAAAAGCATAGAAAAGAGTGGAAGAGAAAAATCAAAAGACAGTAACTACTGTTTATAAGGAAAAAAAAACTGCGTTTCAGTAGTTGAAATTATACCTCAATATGGTTCCGGCAGCCAGATAATCCGGCTTCCGGCCAGAACCAAAACTTGTTGGTAGGATGTTCCGGTTTCCGGCCAAAAAACTGGTTCCGGTACACCTCTACTAGTTATAAGCTAAAATTAGCTGCAAAAACATTTTAGGTAAGGTACTCTTCTTTTTTGTACTATTAAATATACTAAAAAAGTAAGAAAATCTGTCCATTTTCATTTCCTTCAAAATTGTTGGGTGACAGAAAAATTGTTTTCAAATTCTTAATCAGCGTAAAAAAGTGCATTGGAATCGCATAAATTCATTCGAAGGAGGAGGAAAAAGTTTTATTTTGTTGTTTAGTGAACTATTATTTGATTCATATTGAACAATCGTGAAATGTTTGAAGGAAATTGATAAGACCACTTCTTGTTTACCGATCATCTCTGTAAACTTTTATGGAAAATACCTTAGACTGGAGAGGTATTTTAATTAGTGCATATTTTGAAAGCTTTTTTAATTTCTGGATATTGCGCAAATTTTTTTGAAATTTAAACAAGTTTGTCGCGTGTATATATATTATATATATATATATATATGGCTCAGGATTTTTTTTCAGCAAGTATTCATTTGCAAAAATAATAATCTAATTATTATTGCATATGTGGAAAGAGTTTGTAAGTTGTTATTTACCCGATTTATTGTAAATAATAATTTTTTCATTCCTAAGTGTTACTTTTGGGGTGAGACTGTGTACTTCATATTTCGAATGCCTCATTACAATATTGTGCGTGCGCGCGCCCTTTGAAATTCAAATGAAGAAGGTAAAAGGCCTATGAAATTATACTTATCTTGAGAAGTGGGCTATCTATTATTTACGCAGAATGGAGGTACGAGCGTATAGAATTTCTTTGAAATGAAAAATTGCCGGAGTTCAAATATAGAAACCTAACCTAACCTAGCTGAATGGGTTAAGTAAGATTAAATTAAGATTACGATGATTTTTCATTTCGAGGAAGTCTCCCCCGTTTAGTGAAGTAGAGTTTCATTACTTAATTGAAGCAAACGAGCACGTTGCTACAAAGGTACACTATTTAGTTTAGGAAACAAATAAAATCAGCTTCTTTACTAAATAACAAATGTTTAGGTTTTTCTTAAAGATTTTGGCAATAGATCTTTTCTCCTTCCAGAGGCACAATTTAGGGACTGAAAAAATGAATTAATTGAATGTATTTTAGTTGAAGCCGAACGCGGGCAGTGATAATATAATTATACGCATGGTAACACACATTCATTCGTTAATAGTTTCTTTGTTAATAAATAGGTGAATCAAAGAAGATAGAAACTGTGTTAAGAAAAAAGGATCTTGGTGAGAACAGTTAATAATGCGTTATTAACCATGTACCTAATTTTATTTTGTCACTTCTCGTAAATCCTCTTCATTACGCTTACTGACACTGTTCCACAGTGTTGCTTTTTCTCTAAATTTATTATACTACTTTTAATAAACTGGTTAGATTAAACTTATTTGGTTAAGGTTCCTAACTTGGTAGAAGAAAACTTTAAGAATGTGTTGTTTAATGATTTGTTTGCGATTATTCTCTTTATGCATGCTGTAATGGCGGTATCCATACCTCATACCTTAATCATTTCGGCATTAGTAAGATAGGCGCTTGAATATAAAGCCAAAATACTGTTACATTGTTTATTATCTGGCATGTTTGTGTAATTTCATATATGCTTCAAGCCTTCCATGAGAGCTTAGACCTAATTAGCTTGTTTAGAAAGAGTAAGGAATTTTGTTGAAGAATTTTTTCTAATTTTGAGGAGCGAGCATATTGTTGTTTAAACTTAGATTCAGCGGCATGGTAATGAATGTGTTTTTGTTCACTTAGTTACTGAACCTCTTCATGGGATATCATCTCATACAGTGGACTACTAGCTACTTTTAACTCTGTGTGAAATATTTCCTCGTTTGTTATTATTACTACCCGAGTGTCTGTGATTAATCTTTTATGAGTTTGTCCTTCTCTTCAAATAACATTCGTTATCCTATTTTTATTTGGACCCGATATACGTTCCATTACTGTGAGATGAAATTTCATTGGAGTTTTCTCTCGGGGTCAGTAGTACCCTTTCCTTTGTCATTGTTAGCAGTGAAAAGAGAATTAAGTTTTTCGAAAGCCTTTCGTTTAGAAAATGTTTTGAAGTTTCTTTTTTTATAACTTCATTTTCATTCAAAGTAACTTAGGTTTAAGAATCCAAATTTTAATCTTGACTTCAGTTGTTATATTAAATTCGTTTCATTCATCGTTTTAGTGGAAGAACCTTGTCCTGAACCCCCCAAGAAACTGGTCTTTAAGGGGAAGAAGGAAGCTCTAGAAGCATTCAGAGAATTCTTAAAAGAAAAGGTAAGTTTTCTCTTCAATGATTCTTGTATCTATTGAATTTGTCCAGTGTATTGGTGAACTTTAATCTAGCATTAGTCATTAGGTTAATCCGTCATTGGAGCTAAAGTAATACTGAAGTTAATTAATTTCATGGCAAACACACACAGAGCGATGATTGTCGGGTTAAGAGAGTTAATCTTTTTTCTTTAATGGCGTTAAGTATTAGAAAGTATTTCAAGCCAAATGGGGGTTGGGTGGAGTATTATATGTTTAAAGCTGTTACTGTGTATAATGCATACGCATTAAACATAATTAATTTCGTTTTAATGAAAAATATTCCAAGTATAGGCAAATTAAGTAATTTCAGAAGTGTATTATTCAAAGATTTCATTAGTAACAATGTGTAACCCTTTCTGATGGTTTGGATCACAGTTGCAGTAAATAGTTCAACAAAACCAGAACCCAGAATATTCCTTCATTATGAAGGAATCTCCTGCCTTCTCACGGGAACGCTAAGGCTTCGGTTCCTTTCGACAACACTAAAGCATCAGGAATATAAAAATGGGCCCATTCCACGTTAATGTCAACTTCAACATAATTCAAAGTTTATCCAATACAGACATAT